>JACXGJ010000154.1:0-167789 GCA_016801105.1 Esox niger
GACGGGCAGGAAATTGCATGGGGGGAGGAAGACCAGGAGGACAGTCAGGAGAGAAGAGGAAGGAGAGGGACCTGATTGGTGGCGACAGCGATGGGTTCAAGAGTGAGACCGAACAGAGAAATACAAGGTGGACTGAATGCATGTATGCACTGTTTTGGCCTTCCTGCAGAGAAGGCTATGCATTATTTTCTATGATATTAACACAATCCCAGTCTACTTGCCCAGCTTGACAGAGAACAACATCCTAAAATTCGACCTGTCACTGTGAATTAAATTAAGCAAATGTAATTTGTTTAGCGTGAAAACCTCAGTTTTCTACTCCATGTCATGAGTGTTATTTTAAGTTTTTATAACAAAGTCTCATTAAGATTATATGATAATGTGATGAGAAATGTTTGGTTTTTGACAGACCGCATAAGCGGATCTGGCCAAGAAGAGCAAATGTCTCTTGAC
This sequence comes from Esox niger, assembly GCA_016801105.1. Lineage (NCBI taxonomy): Eukaryota > Metazoa > Chordata > Actinopteri > Esociformes > Esocidae > Esox > Esox niger. The sequence goes on from JACXGJ010000154.1 coordinate 454, forward strand.
TGACGTACCCCTTGTTAAATAACGTAGTGGTTAGAGATGTGGACCTGGGAACTGTAGGTCCCGCATTCGTATTTCCTCACAGGCAAAGCGAAGCATGCATTTATGAATTATTCCAAATAGACCAAAATGTTGCTAGATAAAACCTTTATTGATAGTTATTGTAATTCACGGATGAAAAGAAAAACTACATTGTTAGGACATGTAAGAAAAAAATATGTTCTTATGCCATGAAATGAAATAGCTCTTCCACACTCAATTGCTTAATTCTTATGAATATTCCAGTAAGTTAGGAGATACGGGTGAAGCCTATTAATGGCTAATACGTTGTTAAAACGGCCAGTGGAAACCGCCATACAGTACATAGACGCTGTTTGTGGTGGAGGTATATTTAGTGAGAAACGTTAGTCCATTTTACTGTATCAATATCACTCACAAATGGCCAATTAGCTGTTAAAACAGCCAGTGGTAAAAGAGGATTTGTTCATGGTAGCCACAAGAGGCTGTACGGACACCCATCAAACATACAGCTTTGCGATGTAATGGTTAATCACACAGATTTTCACGTGGGTGACCCGGGATTGAATCTCTAGAGGGCAATACTTTTTCTAATACGGGCCGGGTGAACTTGGCTTGCCTGGTTTCTTGGTTTCTTTTTCTTTTACAATTTTACCTAAATAATAGTTATCTTTTTAGTGTAAGACCAGTGGGTCCTATAATTCTGGAGGATACATGTTCCTGAGTGTCTTATATTTCAGGAATGGAGTCATAATTTTTTTGCATAAACCATTAAGTTAAGAGCCACATGCACAGGAAGAAAACTCTATGCACTCTGTTCATTACAACAATTTGTAGTGGCTACCAAAGGGTACTATTGTTGAGCAACAACTTATTATTTTTAGCCCAACAACATTTATAAGTCAGCTGACCCCACAGATCGAGTGCTTTCTCCTCTGCCTGTCCTTCTCCACTGAGTTTGGTTTCCCATCTGCTGGCAATTGAATAATGTCCCCTAGTTTTGGGCTTTTTCTGTATGCGTTTAAAGTAGCCCACATAAGCAGAGTGCTGTATCACACTCCATATATTCTTTGGATGTCTTTAGAATTCAGTAAAAATTACTTTACACAGGCTGTATTAGGATTATGTTTGGATTGGAAGCAGCATAGCTTTGCATGAATTTAATGTAACGTATATAACATGGGCAAGTTAACCAACATCTATACAGCTTAGAGTATGTTTACATTACGAGAGAGTAAAATTGCTAGATAGCCCTATAATTTCTATAATCATTTCCATAGCGTTTGAATTCACACCAGCATGTTCAAAGCGTACTACAAAAGATTATTTCCGTCAATTGCCGAGAAATTATGCGATACGAATGATCACTGCACAGAAATGTGTTATAGTTCCGAAACAATTGTCTTCGGGTCTGCAGTTCTACTGTTGGACTCTTAAAAAATGTTGCGCACACTACCTTGTTAGTGGGTGTTTTTGAGATTCTTATGATGTCTGCAAGTTAATGTAACAAACGAATCTGGTGCCTCAAGCCTTCTAAATAACTGGGTAATTTTATCATAATATCAATTCGATAAGTAGTATAATAGGTTTTTGTACTCTGTAGGTTTAGAGAGCTGCAAATACTGCTTAATTTGTACATTACAACTGCTTTCTGATGTGCTGAATGACTTGTGTGAAGACCAAGTTAAACGGTTAGTCATTGTGATTTTGATGGTATCCCTGTTGAAAGCTTTCCCTCAATGTGGTCATTGATGTTTTGAAACTTCATTAGTGTCTGTTCATTACAGCCATTGATTTCCCATGGCATTACATTCCATGGGACTCATGTCCATTAACCTAGCATTAAGCACCGTTGGATGGGACACTGTTTTGTTTGACTTTTTCCACACTAACTCTGTGGCTTGGACCCACTTAATTATATTTTTTTTACAGGACACATTATTGAGTGTCCAGTGTCCACCCAGCCAGAGTGGGTGTAAGCTCATTTTGGGAATACAACTTAACATCCTATTATACATTGTTTTATATATTTAAAAAAATATATAGGTTATACTTACACTTCGTCCACACCGTATTACACTACACTATACCAACACTTAACTTATTTATCAAGGGAGCCAATCATTTGAGGTAGCTAAATGTAGTCTAATAGTGCCCAAAATCCCTCAAAGGTTTAAAATTGCATTTGCCTTAAGAGAAAGTCTTACCAAAATATTTCTACCATATAAATTGCTGTAGGAAAGTTACCTGAACACTCTGAGTTGATAAATTCAAGCCTTTTGTTGTGGGCTCATCCCAAATTTAGTATGGTTTTGCAGTTAATTGTCGGCACGTTAAGAGGTCTGATTATTCTTGTGGCCGTCTAGTTGGTTATTTAGTTTTGTTAGCCCAGATTCTAAAGGGAATGCTGAGTGTCCAGATTTTGTTTTTACTAAATTCTACAGGTTGAGATCAGTGACTAATACTATTTTTGAGAGAGGGAGGTATTAAAGTATTTGTATTTCCGGAAAGGCAAGAAGACATCCCCCATTTGAGTGCTCGGTCTTGAAATACAATAGGCAGTTCACACTGAAGAAAATACAGGGAGATACCGCGCCAGAGATTTGCCTGTTTAATCGAGCCTGTGAGGATTAGGCTGGGATTATGCAGGAATTGTGGAGTAGCAAATTAGCTCTCTGGGCTTGAATCTGAGAATGGGACAAAGCTGGCCCGTGTGTGTGTGTGTGATGCTGTAATATTAGGGGGATGGGTCATGTCTGCAGTTTAATCTTATGATGGTGGAGGGTGGATGAGACAGACGGACACAGATTCACCCTTGATTCGCCCGGCCCAGTTCATACCCTGTTATTTTTGAGAATGCAGATTTTAATCATGTGTTTTAAGGTTTGCACTGACAATCTATAAAGCCACCCAAATTGTTGTTATTGTTCTCCATACACAAAGGGATTGAATACTTAACTGCTTTTGATAATTTACAGAGGTTACATTTCAGACAGCCTAATAATTGGCCGTGTTTACCAGTAGACTGTTTGGCGCCAAGAGAACGCAAAAGCAGAAAAGAACTCATTACCTAGTTTAAAATATGTTGGTGTATCTTTGTCATGGAGCTATTAGGCTAACCACTGGTATCTGTATGTGAACATTGTACTTTAATGCTAGTTTAGCTAACAATGCTGTATTGTAGCCAAGACTCCAAGCTTTCACACTTGTCTTTAGCTCATATGATTGAGGCTTTACAAACTTTATCAAATAAATGTGATAAAACATTTCAGTAAGCACTGACTCTCTGCTTCCCTTCAATGTATTGCGTGAATGTGCCCACAATACAATGTGTCACATTCACATTCAGTAGATCATTTGGTGTCTGTGGTCCCCAAGAACAAAAAATGTCCCTAGAATCAACATAGTTATGCCTGGTAGAAGTTCTGGTCCCTTGATGGAGTGATTGGACTCCAGGGGGGTTGTGGTAGCTCACTCGTACGAATTCAACCAACTGACACCTGACTTTGATTAATTTACACCTGACCTTTGCTTCCCCTCCATGTCTCCTGACATCAACTGATCCCACTTACTTGGCGTCCTAGAGGATGATCCGCTAGTAATCTCACAGCAACCCTCCTCCAGGTTTCTGACCACAACTTTTTTTTTCTATCCCTCCTCCAACACAATCCACTGAGCTCCTACCCAGATGGTAATGTGCTGTGGTAATTGTTGATCTCGCTACCATCCACTCTTCTAGGATGTCTCCCATCTGCTAAATTCTGCTTCCTCATGCCTCCAGACGTTCTTCAAACCCTATTCACCGTTACATGAACATTGGAGTGACTGTGCAAACGCTCTTATTCGGAGTGACTAAAAGTTGTCAATTTGTACATTTCCATCAACTGTGTGGTCCCCAGTGGGAATGAAACCTGTGGTTGCAAGTCATGCTCTTACAACTTTGATTCCTTTGACTTTCAATCTGCCTTCTACTGACTTTCAACGGCCCCTCTCGCTCTATAGCTGAGTAAAATGCAGCATGCTCACAGTACAGATGTTTTCAGCTAAAATTTAGGAAAAGCTACTTCTTCTGGGACTTAGGGATGTAACATCCTTCCACTACCTACCTTCTCTTTTTCCAAGCCAATGCCAACAAACGTTGGATCCAAATATCCACCTGGTTTCCCTCATGAACTCATACCTGATCCCCTCTGCCTTTAATGAGGACAGTTATACCCAGATTTTAGTGAAAGGTATGTGTATGCCATTACCAGTAAAATAAATCAAAGAATAATTGCCCACAGATGTGTTCAATGTTTTGCAAAAGTAATCTCATAATCCTTCCTACCAGTGCAAATGAACACCATTTTGAGAAAGGTATTGCTGCACACACACAACCTCTCCCACATTTTGTTTTTTAAAGTGAAAGTGTGCCTTTCTTAGTACAAGAGGATCTCCAGTAGTGTGAGCAGCAGCAAGCACAGACCCTTTGAAACCTGCTCAGAGTCGATCAGCAAGATTTTAGGCAGGTTAGCGGTTCGGAGCCTTGTGCCAGAAACCGAAAGGTTGCTACACTGAAATAAATAGAAATGCACAACATTTGTAGTGTTTATCCCTACATTTCATGAAGTAATATGAAAGATCCTAGATGTTTTCCATACACACCAAAAGCCTAGTCCTCTCAAATGTTGTGAAGAAATGTGTTTACATCCCTGTTATTGGGCATTTATCCTTGGTCAAGTAAATCCATCTGACTGACCGGTGGTGCATTTCAAGAAGCTGGTTAAACCGCATGATCCAAATACAGGTTCACCTTGTGTTGAAGATGATAAAGGTCCATGGGAAACTGCATTTTTGTCACACAAGTGCCATGCCATGTCTCAAGTTTTTAGGGTATGTATACTTGAGATGCTGATTAGGAATGTCCACTAGTTGCTGTTTAAGGGTAGCGATCATATGAAGCCATTTATTATCACAGTTGTTTGGCTGCTTTTGAAATACTAATGATAAATCACCCAAATGGCCCTGATCAAAAGTTATGTAAACTTTTGATCACCCTTGAATGATTGGCCTTGTTATAGACAAGGTGACACATACAGTTGAAAATGGCTGTTAAAGGTGAATTTCCCACACTTGTGGCTTTTTAAATTTCAATTAGTGTCTGTGCATAAATAGTCAATGAGTTTGTTGACTCTCACATGGATGCACTGAGCAGGTTAAATACTGAGCCACGGGGGGCAGAAAAAAACTGTCAAAAGACCTGCAAAACAAGGTATTGGAACTTCATAAAGATAGAAAAACGATAATCCAACTCCTTGCAAATGCCAGTCAGTACTGTTCAATCACTTATTAAGAAGTGGAAAATGTTTGTATCCCTGGCTGAAATCTTTCTTGAATATCAAAGGGGCATATTCCTAATCCGAGTACTTTACAACATAGTGAATCTCACAAAACATGCACTTCTGAATTGTTCTAGTTTTGTCCATTTAATGTGAGGGGTAGATGTGCATTTCCTACTCTCCACTGGCTGCAGACAGCTTCTGACTGTTGACCATTCCATGCTTGAATGCCTCAGCCCCCTCTGTGTAGATGCCCATGCCAGTGTAGTCAACATGCCCTTTTTATGAAACCAAAACACTCAAGTATATTCAAATCTATTTACTGTGATATTATAATGCTGTCTGATTTGCATTGGTTTTCCAATGGACACCCTATGGGTTCTGTGTTGTTCAGTAGAAATGATAGTTGTGTCCTGGAGGTGAAATCGGTTACATATAATTATTGACATGATTTATTTGGTAGCCTGTGGTCTCTGGGCTTAGGCATATATTGTTACTTTTAGCATTAGCTTGTCAAATGGCACTCCTACCCGCATGCGTATGTGCTGCCATTAGGACCACAAGACCAGAATGGATGTGTCTCCTTTTCTGATACTTTTTTCTGGGAAAATGTTAGTAATGATCCATAATGCATTTTTCTATTTGCTACTTTCTTCGCAGCAGACGTTAAGTAAAGGTCTGTCCTATATCTTTCTTGAGAGTTTGTTATAATTATTGTAATAATACTACTCGGTTTTTGCCGGACCGTGTGCACCCGGCCCAGAAGAGCGAATGTCACTGACTGACTGACTACCCCTTGTTAAATAGCATAGTGGTTAGAGATGCGGACCTGCATCTAATCGGTCCTGCGTTCGAATCTCGTCAAAACCAAAGCAGATGAGGATTTGTTCCGGATAGACAATATCTTGGCTGGCTCCAGTGTCTATGTTAATAGTAAGCCTAGAATAAAACTGTTTACGGTTATATTACGACTATTTATGGTGGATTACGCATCTGTGCATGCTTTTTGGGGTAAATATAGGCTAGATAAAAACCCAATGGGTAGTAAAGTTGAAGGTGTTTCCAAACTTCTCATCTTTTCTTGATAGTTAATGTATCAATTTCATTCATGAATGAAACAAATGTTTTTGTACCTGAAATGAAATGTCTTTTACAGTGTAAAGTTCATATTCAGTCTCGATGGAAATTTCTCAATTCTTATGATTATTCCAAGTAGTAAGTTGGATATTAGTAAGCCTATTACTGGATAATAAACTGTTAATACAGTCAGTGGCAATAAACATGCATTTCCTAGATGCTGTTTGTGGTGGAGGTAAACTTAATAAGAAACGCTAGTCAGTTTAACACAATGCTTAAAGGTGTCTAGTGAAATATTCAAATTTGGCATGATGTTTGTTTGACAAAATCTAATGTCGAGATGCTAAACCGACACTGGGCAAACGTATAGCAATCTAGTGTAGTGGTTAGACACAGACTCTCATGTGGGAGACATGTTTGAATCCATTTAAACTGCGGACTGGCTGAACTTAGCTTGCCTGATTCTTTTTTGGACTCATGTTTTTAGTCTGTCTTTAGCAATATTTTAATATGACAGACGAACTACTCAGTTTCCTTATTGCTATATTCAACCAGTATCCAATATAATTAAAGCAGTAAAAAGTGATGTCATATCCATTGCATACAGTCTCATATACAACAGCCATCAACCAATTAATGCAGCACCACCTGCTTTGTAACACTATATACCATGTTGTTACTTGGAAGGTTTTCAGAGGATCTGGCTTGTTGGCTTTGTCAACTTAATTTTTGACCCTCGGCTCAACTTATCCCACCATCCGTGAGTTGTTTTGGTTAGTGTGGGCACGGGGGCCTGTGCCTCATCCCCAGGGGATGATGCAGAGGGCCGACCCATGCTACACCCACTGCCAACATCTGAAGGGAAGGGAGGATGTGGCTATCATGATGGCCATCCAGTAATTATAGCCCCTATGGAGGCCTTCTGTAGGCTGTATGGTTTCAGAACTCCCTCTCACTCACTCGAAGAGGATGGACATAGTGTAAAACATCCCAAACAATCAAGACACTTCGAGCATAAGGAACAGGAAAGCTTTTTAGAGGTCCCCATGACACTGTGACATCTAAAAGGACAGTGTATGCATGTAGTTGAGTAACTGATATCTATTATTAATAGCACTTGTTATTTTGATGACACGCACTGTCTGGTGTTGCCGTCTGCAGCTTTTGGTGAATATTTTGACCTCCCTGATAGATCGCTCTCTCGCTCGCACTTGCCCCCCCCCACTCGCCCCGCCCCCTCTCGCCCCCTCTCTCACTATCTCTCTTCTGCTCTCGTTCTTTGTGTAATACAGGAGAGGAGGCTGTGGTCCCTCGTGGTCTAAGTGGTATCCTTGGGTCCCAATAACCCAATGTAAGTGGTTGATCTAAAATGGCTGCACACAATATCAATACCTGTAAGCACGAGGAATAATTCCCTCAGAGTGCCACTGTCGAGCCCCGTGCATCTCTAACCATACATAAATCATGTGGTTGGCCATGTAGCCTCCAGGCATCTCAGGTTGCCGTTCATGCTTTTGACACAACTACAGTCCCCATTCAGCCAGTAGAGAAAAGACTGGTGGAGGTTCAGTTCCCAAAGATTATATTCTTTAAGTCTTCTGTTTCTCAAACCATACATTGTGTTGTTTCAGGGTCTCTTTCTTCTCAGGCTTCAGAGAATGTAGTTTAAAACACGGTCATTATTATGATGACCGGATATACACTAATTACTGTGGGTGACCTAGGTAGTGCGTTTAACTTGGACTCATCCAGTCAAACATGACCTATTTCCCGCTCAATGCCCTTCTCACTCTCACCCTCACCCTCACCCTCACCCTCACCCTCACCCTCACTCTCACTCTCACTCTCACTCTCACTCTCTCTGTCTCTCACACACACACACTCTCACAACACTGTGCTATACTGGTGGTTACTTAAGTGGAGTAAAGTTTGTTTCTGTCAGACATTTTATAAAAATGTGTGTTTTGTCTTTTAAACTGGTTTTAGATTTTTCTTCCTTGCCAAACACATTTTGTTGTGTTACATCCTAAAAAATATCTTGACATTTCTCTTTCTAAGTTCTTAAAGAAAATAACACATGTGATTGCGGTGTCTTTGTGTTGTTTTTTTCTTTCACTATGTGTACCGCAAAGAGAGACCATTCCACAGTACAAATTATAATATTTTTGGCACTTTGAGCTCACTTTTTTCTGAAATTTAGTCCAACTTATTATAACAGCATTTGGTGAATCAGTTATTTATTTATTTTTAGATTGAAATTGGCATATGAAATTAGTAATCATCCAAATATCTATGTTAATAGTTTGTGAACACACAGAACTGACACCTCTGTTTTACAATTCAGCATTTTTATTCTTACTGAATTTTCGGGGGGACCGAATGTACTTTGTGTTTGTTACGAAACGGCACTTCTGTAGCCGGGTATCCTTCAGATAATTATTTTTATGAAGAATTGTGTGATGTGGTATGATAATACATCACTAAAGTCGTCATATCGTTTTATTTATCTTTTGTGTTTTTTAATAAAATAGCCTATGATCTGTTTATCTCTTATCCCTATTAAAAAATATATATTACGATTATATGCTTACCTCGGCCTCAACATTATGCTTGTTACCCTTCTGGTACAGTGTGTACACTTATTTTAATTTAAAACAAATAGTTTATTCTGTTATCAAAAGTTCAAAAGGCTGTGATTTTAAATCCAGTCCATACTCTGGCAGATTCACTGACCACTTGTTCTTTCACAATGATTTGACATTCCCAAAACTCCAAGACAACCGTTCACATATCACTGATTTTTTTTTTTATGGCATTTTTTGAAATTGTTTTCCTTTCAACAATTGAACCTGTAGATATGGGGGATGTTAAAAATGAAATGCTCCATTGCAGAGCTGATTCCCCTGGGCTGTCTATTAGCAGAAAATCTGTGTCCTGGCCTTTTTCCTCTTTTCTGACACTCCACTTCCCCTCCCGGCAGCCTGGCAGTCCCAGATAAGCTCCCGGAACATTCCTTCTCCATTCCGCCATGGCATACAATTCCAGCCAGGCTCTGATCTCACCCTGGATAACACAGTATGCCTTTCCGCCCCAAATAAATACATATCTGAATTTGCGACACAATGCATTCTCAATACGGGGGACTGCTGGTCTGTGACAGCTCACAAGCACCGGTTAATGAAAGTCCCATTGTAGATGCAGAAGCCCATTAGAAATGTTGAAGGCTGGTGTCTGAGGGGGTAATTGTGTTGATTCAGGACTGTAGAGCAAAACATTTTTTATCTTGCTTGCATCGATTGGTAACTCTGTCACTTAACAAGGATGTAGCAGAGCTGCACAACTAGGATGCATCTACAACAATTGGTGTCACTGTAAATTATGTTCGTAATTGCTACATAAATTCCTTGAAATGCATTTTTAACCATATGACGTACTTTACAAAGGGTTTGGAAATGAGGCATGTCCTTTGACATGCTCCTCAATGTAATATGTGACATTAAATGCAGTTGAATGACATCATGACAATATGACACTCATGTAATCTTATAATCTTATGCCATATTATAATGAGCAACTTTGTAATTAAGCCCCAGTCTTCAGCATGGAAAGAAGTGGAACACCTCACTGGTGGCTAGGAAGATGTTTTTATCTAAAGCACGCAAGCACACACACACACTGCATGTCCTTCCTGCCATCTAAATGTTCACCTTATAGTAACCTTGAATGAGAAATATATTTAGTCCCAGAATGCCTATGCACCCAAGATGGGAAATGGTTGAGCCATCCTATTCATGTTTTCTAGTAATATGTCATTAGTGAGACAGAATTCAATGATGTCCTGCATACACACATACCTTAAGTGTGGGACCAGGAATCAAACCCACTCTCTTGGTGTTTTAATCCTCTACATGATTAAATGCTTTGATCTCTTGATATGATTTGACTATATGCTTATGCAGCACATTATAAAGCACTTGTTTTTCATATTTGACTGTGGATTATGTTACAATTGAATGCTTATTGTCAAAGGTATACAGCAATCCTCCTTAACATTATGGCCATCTACCTAATAATGTGTAAGCACTGCTTTAGCCGCAAAAAAAACCCTGACCCGTCGAGGCACTGACTCGACTAGACCTCTGAAGGTGTGCTGTGGTATCTAGCCCCAAGACGTTAGCAGCAGATCCTTCAAATCTTGTAAATAGCGTAATCCAGCACAACCCACAGATACCTGATTGGATTGAGATCTGGGGAATTTGGAGGCCAATAAACACCTTGAGCTCATTGCTGTTTTCCTCAAACCGTTCTTGAATCATTTCTGCTTTGTGGTAGAGAACATTATCCTGCTGAAAGAGGCCAATAGTGTCACGGTTTACCGTTGCCATGAAAGGGTGCTCGTGGTCTCCAACAATGCTTAGGTAGGTGGTACGTGTTAAAGTAACATCTAGGCAGAACTCAAGGTTTCCCAGCAGAACACAGCCCAAAGCAACACACTGCCTCCGCCGGCTTGCCTCCTTCCCATAGTGCATCCTAGTTTCATGTGTTCTCCAGGTAAGCGACACACACGCATCCGGCCATCCATGTGATGTAAAAGAAAACGTAATTCATCAGACCAGGCCACCTTCCATTATTCCGTGGTCCAGTTCTGATGCTCACGTGCCCATTGTAGGCGCTTTCGGCAGTGGACAGGGGTCAGCATGGGCACCCTGACTGGTCTGCAGCTACACAGCCCCATACACATTATACTGCGAAGCACTGTGTGTTCTGACACCTTTCTATCAATACCAGCATCAACCTTTTCAGAAATTTGAGCTACAGTTGCTCGTCTGCTGGTTTGGAACACACAGGCCAGCCTTCACTCCCCACGTGCATCAGTAAGCCTTGGGCACCCATGTTCACCGCTTTTCCATCCTTGGACCACTTTTGATAGGTATTGACCACTACATACCAGGAACTCCCCACAAGGGCTGCAGTTTTGGAGATGCTCTGACCCAGTCGTCCAGCCATCACAATTTGGCCGTTGTCAGTCACTCAGATCCTTACAGATCCTCACCCATTGTTCCTGCTTCTAACACATTAACTTTGAGGACAGAATGTTCACTTCCTGCCTTATATATCCCACCCACTGACAGGTGACTAGATAACGAGATTATTAGTGTTAATCACTTAACCTGGCAGTGGTCATAATGTAATGGCTGATTGGTGTATAAAAAACCCCAGTTAAAACATCAACTGTGTTGCTGTGGATGTGCACCTCATCATAATAAGGTTAACATTTAATTAATATTAACACTCCCTGTAACAGCTTCAGTAATATTTTTTTTATGAAGTTATATTCCACCTTTGGAACAGGGAGGATCGGTCCTCAGATGAGCACACAGATTATGCCTGGAGGATTCTCAATTTGGCCTTCTTATTACTGAAACTAAAAAGCTCAAATTGGGTGGGAGCACATTTTATGTTGTCTAAATACATTAGTAGTTTCTGTGAACTTGGGACAGAGTAATGTTAAAAACGTATTTATTACTCTTGATTTCTTTTTTCTTCACTGTGCTAGAGCTTCAGTATTAATTAACCATACTGAACTGTATTCCCAACAGCTAATAATTATTGCTGGACCCCGTAAGCGGAGCCAGTCTAGAAGAGTGAATGACTGACTGACTACCCCTAGTTAAATAGCGTATTGGTTAGAGATGTGGTCTACAGAACTAGTCCTGCGTTCAACTCCGTCAGTCAAAACTCCATGTCATAGGGTTTGTTCAGGACAGACACAGGGTTCGTTAACAACAACCTTCAGTAGTTACATAATTGGAAGCCTAAAATAAAACATGCTGTTCAGGATGGACAAACACTTCGCTGGATACATGATTCTCTTGTTCTTTTACTTGACGCAAAAGTCTGTTATCGTCACCTATATCGGAACAGAAATGATTGAATTAATGTCATTTACGAATAACCAATGAGCTGTTAAAACGGCCAGTAGTAAAATCCACACAGTTTATAGATGCTATTTGCGGTGGAGGTAAACTTATAAGAAATGTTTAACACAATGGTTAATGGTGTCTAATGAAATATTCAAACTTGGCATGATTTACTATACTGACAGAGCAAATGTGTGGATCTGTGGTGTAGTGGTTAGACACAAAGCCTTACATGTGGCTGACCTGGGTTTGATTCTCGGGAGGGCAACAACCATCTACACTTTCTATTGCGGGCCGGCTGAACTAGACTTGCCTCGTTTTTTGTTTTCTAACAGAGAATACTACAAGAAAGTCCTGTCATTGTAATTTTTTGTCAATAGGTTTTGTCAAAGCATGGCAAAATAAAGTCTGGTGCGAATCACACCTCAGACCACATCAGCAGATTTCTGTTCGGTTCCCTTACAGAACCGTCCTTCAAACACCATAGTTAAAGGAAGCCTGCTTTTGCAGCCCAGCACCACACCCTGTCCTTCCTGTCACTGGTCCCCTGTGTTGAGATCTGTTAAAAAGCCTGGGTTGGTAGGGCGGTTGGATTTCAATGAGTTGTGTAAGGGGGCGGGGGGGGGTGTAATTCAAGTTTTGTCTATTGTTCTGTCAAGTTCTGGGAAGGGAGGCAGTTGATCCCAAAAATACTGCTTTTGCTGGTTATTCAGCACAGGTCTCACTGCCACAGAATGTGTCCCAAATGGAGCCACCCTGTTCTCTTTTCATGAACTGCTTTTGACAGGACCAATCAGGCCATTAGGCACCGAGCCCCTGGCTATTAGGCCTGGACACAATGGTCTCATTTAGAAACAGGGGGCCGTACCTGAATAGAAGTGGAGCAAGTGACTGCTCCTTTTCATTGTAGGATTTAAAATGAAGAGGCTCTTATGGCTACAGTATGTACATAGTTGGAGATCTAAGGTCCCTACCTCCCAGACCTTAATGTAGAAGAACATATATAACATTAATGCAGTCATGGGTAGGTCTACCCAGATGAAGCGAAGGTATGCATGGAGAACAGTCTGGGTTGATTCATAGCTTTGTGCTCGTGTCTGCAGACATGTTTTGTGTTTGGTGTGTTTGTGTTCTAGTGATATTGCCTGAGATCATTCTGTCTTTAGGGACTTTACCTTGAAAGAAAGCCTTGAAAGCTGATCGGATTAGAGTATTGAGAGCATACTTAACAGTGTCCCGGCGCTTTTTGTGTGTCCATGATTACAGTAAGGTGAGGCCTATGTTCATACATATATGCCCGTAATAGATGAACCAAAGTCCTGGTTGCATGACAGCCTGTGTTACCTATGTGCTGGTCTCCTGCCTGTCCCCCCCCTCTTGTCACTCCAACCCTGAACCACAGAAGTGTTACAGTGAGCAATAACAGCTGTCAGGATGATTAATCTAAGATGACCTTTTTTCCTGGGCCCAGCATAGCCTTTTCACCCATATCTTTTCCATTGTCTGTCGTTTGCCAACTTACAGGTGAATGTTATTACATGCTTGTGTGTTTAGAGATTGCATTTGGAGATTTTTCTTTTGTGTATTTATTATAAGACATTCTTTGTGGAGGATATTGCCTATGGTCATCTCGCTCATCAAAATGATGTCACTGTGTTTTGATTGGCTGGGGCATCATTTGAAACGGTGCATTCTTTTCAAACTTATCAAACATGGAGATCAAGGATTTACATGCACACAATTATTTTTATTTATCGAACAGTGGCACGTAATTTAGACATTATGCTTTATCAGCCATTGTTCGATTAAAACTCTGTCCTGTCATCAACCTTTTATGGTTTATAAAACACTTATAGTTTATCACATTTTTTTTGATAACATTATTATTATTATTATTATTATAATCTTTTTACATATTAGTCATTCAGCTTTTTCTCAATGTTTTGTGCCCATTTGGATAAGAGCCCTGAGGTCTTATTGGGTAAGTTTGTCCATGTTGGAGTATTTTCTCCCTTTCCCCCATGACTCTTCCTGCTGTAACCCTGCCTCCTCACTTCCCAGTGGAACGTCTAGTCTCATAGAAGCCCAAGACTGGGACGTTACTGCAGCCACACTGGCTCACTATCCTGCTGGTGTCAGAAGCGTGCGTGGGTGGGTGTGTGCGTGCGTTCGTATGATCAACCCTGTTTTATCCATCTTATTTCACAAGCATCAGATGGCGATTCTATAGCTGTTTTATTGCGGTTCAAGGGTCCCAGAACATTAAATGGTGAAATATCAATTACTTTGTGTTGTTTGTAATGGTATATTGCGGACCGTGCAGATTTAAACTGTGTAGCCTTGAATATGAATTATTACATTGCAACAATCCTCATTTACAATGGGTTAATAGATCTGTGTACAGTGACCTGACATGGGATATGTCCATACCCCAATAGACATCGAAAGGCCATTTCATTTCTGACTGCAGGTGTGCTGACAAATGGCCTAGTCAGTTGACAAATTGTTTATCTATTTCTGACGGTTCAGCAGAATTGTTTGTATGTGAACCAAAGTACCCGTGACAGAGTATTCAGTTAGGTAAATGCTATTGGTCGGCTTGGCGGTTAACTACGAAATTCAGACCAATACCACAGTTTTCTCAAAGTCAGAGCTACCTAACTGTACAAATTCCATTTTATTCAGAGGAAGAATGGTAGCCACGCCAAAAACATTGTAGGCAGCTGAGACTTCCAAGTAGAAATCTCATGTCCAGAGCATGTGAAACATGTTTGTTCCATAAGAAATGTAACAATCGGACCAGGTTCTTTTTTGCAGATTTAAAAGAAATGATCTATGATGTCCAGTTTGGAGTCTTGTGGAATGTTTTCAAAGTATTTACAACAACAGGGCTGACATGATGTTACAACCCCAAAAATTGCTGCTTTCTTTGTGACTGTAGTGGAAACATTGAGCGTGTTCATTCCTTCCACACCATCATGTTAATACAGGTATAACGTTCTACTAGATCTGTTGCCACATGACACATTCTATCAGAATATGCAAAAAGGTCCAACTCTACTGACCCCAGGTAAGGAACGCTCATGCGTTTGCACTCCTCATACTCATCTCATATTTCCTTCCTGGTCCTCAGATATTTGTCTTTGGCTGCTTTGTCATTGTTGGATGTCAGCCCAAAATCTGTGACATTGAGCAAATGTTTTTATTTTCCATAAACAATCCCTCACAATCCAACGATTGTCACAGATTGGGAGTTCTTTTAAATACTCTTTGGAAGATCTTTGTGTTTACACAACTGGCTACCACAAATCAAAAGCTGTCATTTTCCCTTTAGTCAGTGGGTGAGGAGAGGAGAGTGCCCAGTTTGTGGGATATGACCTTTTAAGGAAGGAAACCCTAAGAATCTACAGGAAGTAGGATGTCTGTCTAAAGACGTGCAACTCGCCAGACCTCTGTTTTGCATGACCTCTTCCCCAGGGAACACAAACAATCGTTCCAATTAAGAGGACACCACCCGTTTGTGATAGGAAGACATCAGAACTCAATCAAAGATGAATGTTTTCTTCTAAATGTGCTATCTCCACATTATAAGTGCTCTATCAGCTGACTGGGCATGTTTGATTCCCATCTGGGGCCAGGAAAAGTGTGGAAATGTATGCACTCACTGACTAGGTCATGAGGGTGGGGGGCATGTTGTCATGGGCTCGTTTAAGCCAGGGTTAAAAGCTGAAATCCCACTGTTTAATTCTGTCCGGTGTGTTTACAGATAGCGTCACTAAATTGATGTGACAGGGTGTGGGAAAACGGCTAAATCCTCTGAGAGAGTGTAATGTAATCCAGCCTGATGACGATTTGCTGCCTGTCTCGGTTGCACTGGAGATTGTAGTTTCTAATTTTGGCTGTTCATAACAACCATACCACGTCTATATATAGCCTCTTAATTCAAATCCCTTTTTCCATTTTATTCCCCCCTTTGCTTCATATGAAAACATTTCCAGTCGCATTACACCTTTCTAATCTGGCAACCTGTGTTTTAGTGTTTAAGAAAAAGATTTACCTTATAAGTGACATCAGACATGGCGTCTCTGGGCGTTATTAGTCTGTTAAATAGCCCCAATTAGTATTGCTACCCTAGGCCGAGCAATTATCAGTACTCACGTCAAAACAAGATTAATGTCTCGCTTCCCCTTATCTTCCATACTGAATCCCCTATGTGCGTAAGTCAAGCCTCTTAAATGTTAAACACCTCATCGGAATTCTTAATGTTTCTGTACGGTTTGATCATGGTCATGTAGTGTAGCGTAATGTAATCAGCCTGAGACCGTTGAAGCTCTAGCGTAGTAATTGTAGTTTTGTTGTCTAGATGGATATGGATAGATGAGCATTTGACAACATAGACATGCCAACAGCTGTCAATTTTTCCACTGAGGACCTATGGACAAAATAAGTGAAGGGAGTTTCTAAGTAATCATTGTACAGAGGAGTGACAACCCCCAGTCAAGCTTTGTGGAATGAGTCTGACACCTGTGCCATAGAGCATTTACAACCATATGTTGTGATCTGGCTCTCCCATTGGCATTAGCCACTGTGGAAGTGATTATGCTGATGTCAGTACAGTGGGGCAGTCCTGTCTGCTTTGAGCTCTGTCCTGGCAGTGATGGGATTCACCTGAGCCCGCTCTCCGAGGTCCGGCTCAGTGATCCGGTCTGCCAATTCATAGTACACCCCAACCTCTCATGCCTTCAAAGACTACTCTTTCTGCTGCTGGCATTTTATCCCAATAGTCCCTGCTGTCTAAAGACTGTTCAAACTTCTTTCCCTATAACCGCTCCTGACTCCTCAGTCCTAACCAGAGGTTGCATTGAGATTCTGGGCTGGTTGTTTGATCTACCTTTCAAATACTGTATATAGGCTTTCACAAACCACGTCTAGTGTGACCGTTTGACGGTAGGCAGTGATCACTTCTTCATGATCCACGTCAAAAACCTATTCAAAAGAACACAGACACACAACATAGACAACATTTGGTTCATTAGATTGCCTTCCAGCAGTGGGGGACTGAACTCGATGTCCTTGGATATTTCCAGGATGTAACTTCAGATGCTTTTTGCTTTATTCCTTCTTCCCTACTTCATCACTAGCCGGTCCCAAGCGAGACATATCTGTCACAACTGCCTTCTCCTTTACAAAACAAGCCATGATAATCTGACTTTGCTGTATAATGTCCTGACCTCTAACTCTGTCCTTTTGAAACGTGTCTTCACATTTTAGATTTTCACCTGCCAAGGAACTGGAGATGTGAACGAGCTATTTGCTGAATCTGCTGCAACACTTTAGTCCTCACTCACATGTATACAACTCCCGCTGGTCAGATATTGTCCCAGTGGGTTGATGTCACAGCGCAGACATGTTCATGTGGGGGCTCCTTTCCGTCATACATGGGCAGTGGGAAGAAATATAATCTGAGAAGGGGGTGGGGAGAACTCATTATGGCTGTAATCCAACATGTCCTGAGAGGATTGTGTCACCTGTCACCTTTCAGTATTGTGCAGATTGATCTCCCCAGCTGTCAGTCAGATGGGATCCCTGGACAGATCAGATTGTGCTGTAGGTGCTCCAGTCCATTGCATTGCAACACCACAGTAGGCTACGTTTCTTCACTGTGAACTGGGACATGCAGGCTTAGAGGAAGCAATTGAGGTTCTCTGTCAACCATAAATGTTTTATGCACTGTAATGTTTCGTTAAACGCACATCTTTTAACCAGCAAATATTGTGGTCAGGAATCAGAATTTTTGTTCAGACTCAATGTTTAAATAATTTGACCACAAAATGACCACGATGGCAATGAAAATGTGCATATCGACCTGATTGGATCTACTTAACATATCATCATGATCCATCTGGCCATTATTGAAAACAACATACTATACTTTTTGGGCAAAATCTAGAGTTTGTAGAGCAGAAACTCTAGATTTTAACAAGACAATTGTTGCCATTGAACCAAATCATTTTATTGACTACATTTGTAGATTCAACAATTGTAGTTCGTGTATCACTCATGAGCCAAATTCTCTGCATAGACAGTCAGATTTTCATTTGAATCTAATGTATGGGCCTTTACTGTAGATTTTCTTGTAAGTATAGGTGCATGGAGTGCCACCTTATTCCCAGCTGCACATTATTTGTGTTTGGCCAGAATAATGTAGAAAAATAGTGCAAATGGCTTTGAGTTTGAGGGAAAAAGTGCTTAAAATATTGTGCCAAACCTTAAATGATCTCTTCTTATTATGTATTTTGCATTGCTACTCCCCTACACTAAATCTAAGAAATTAAGAAGCCTTCATTATGTCGTCCTATGACGTCCTAGGCCATGATCATAGAGCTATTGTTAACACATGTCGTGAAAGGAAGTCGTTTCCTACAATGCAATGTTTGAAACCAGGTGTCCACAGCTATGTATGACGAGCTACCTTCCTGCCTGTTGCTTCCTGTTCGACCTATGCTTCTGTGCCAGAGCCCGCTAATTCAGCCCGATCCTCAGACCCCTATCAGCAAGCCCAGGTTTTTCCTGTCTGCACAATGTGTAGGAAGTCACTGTGAGGGTTAGATTTTTGCTCTGTATATGGAATTCTGACTGCTTTGCAGTAGAACTACAGCACTCATGTTTTACTGTAAAGTTTGGGACTCTAAAGTGAAAGTATAACCCATTTCCATCTGTAGATGTTCTGTAGATACAGTAGTTTGTTGATAGTAATACTATCTGTTGATAAGCAATGGTTAGGTTTAGGGTAAGGGTCAAAGTTCGGATTAAGTTGAGTATGGTTTGAAGTTAGTAAAAAATTTTATGATGGACAGTAATGCGTATAGAATTTACAGAAACACTTGTCAGGATAAAGTGCTACCTAAAGTCTCAGCAACAAGATATCGCTTTTGTAACTTTTACTATTGAATATTATGGTCATGTGAAATTTTGTACTGTGCTATCTTAAATGCAATACAGTCATTGTAATCCGTGGGCCACATATTTCCATGGTTTGTCAATATAATACTGTTTCCAACAAGCTCCTGATCAAATTGAAACATAACCTTGGTTGGGGAATGCATGTCTGTGAAAGTGTAAAACTTTAAACTAGGTTTCACGATTAACCAAATATTTGCTGTATTTTGTAATTTAGTATATTTTGTACAACAAAAAAGTTAAGGGAGCAAGTAATTATCACAGTATAACACCAACTCAATTCTTCAGGTATATCAATCTGTCCAGTTAGAATGCATAAGTTATTGTGAATCGATATCATGTGTACTGATGCAAATAAAAATAACAGGTGCACCGGAGAGGCAAGAGCAAGACAACTCCTAAAAGGCAATGGTTTTGCAGGTGGTGGCCACACAATTGCTCTCTCTATCCTTCCGGACTGATTCTTCTCTAGTTGTGCGTCTTGCCAGTGTCTGTCACTACTGGTAACATGAGGCGGTACATGCAGCCCATTCAGGGTAAACAGGTAGTCCAGCTCCTTCAGGATGGCGCACCGATATGTGCCATTGCAAGATGGATTGCTGTGTCTCCCAGTACAGTCTCAAAGCATAGAGGAGAGCTGGACAGGGCCGTCGAATGGCATCAACCCAGCAGCAGGACCTGTACAAAAATGACTTCTAGCGGACAACAGGTGTCCATGTTTCTGACTAAACTGTCAGAAACAGACACCATGAGGGTGGCATTAAGCTCGACATCCCCTGCTACTGGGTGATGGTTACTGTGACGGTTACCGGTATTACCTGCAGTGTATAATCTGAGCCTACATCAAGGCAAAATGTTCAAATGAAAATAAACTGAATATAAATGTATGTGTAATCTATGTGTTGCTTAAATTAAAATAGTTTGAAATATATTCTTGCAAAATGCACGGATAGGGACTAAATGTGTCAAATTCAGCATAACCCTATATGCAAATGTGATCAAATGTGCCATTGCTTTTATTTTCACTGGTTTTATAATTAGAAACAAACCTTTATAGGGTGGGTCAAGATTTTATGTATTTGTACACATTTGTAAACAGTTTATTTATCTTGTCTCTGCAAGTAGGTATTTTGTAAAATGTATGCACCTGTTTTAAATGAAGCCACAAGAAGAAACTTTTCCGGCAAGACTGTCTTTTAGTTATATTAGCAGATGTAGCTGGGAACGTTACTCATATGGGACTCCCACATGATAAGATGGTGTGCATGTGGTTATAGACAAGTATTTAGATGGGCAACAGTAGATTAATTGCTTCCCTCGCATCTGCATGATTTACCATTGCCCCAGAATTCAAGTCACCTCTCGCATAGTTTAGATAAGACCTCTATCAGATGCAGTCTTTGGATTGTATCACTCCTCCAGTCAGTGTGGGCCGTTAATCTTCGCTTTGATTCCTTGATCCTGATCAATAAATAGACAACCACTAATGAGCTTAGTTTGTAGACCAGGGTTTGGAATAAGTCTCTGTGTTTCAGCTCTTAGATTCCATAACTTTAATTTGGAGCCCTTGATCCATCCTTCATTAGTGCATGCAATTGACAACAGTGCTATAGAACAACAAAATGTGCGTCCATGTTTCCTATCCCAGTATTCTTGTTTTTTTATCACAAAATGTGACGCTGGTGTGACTGGGTGACTTTTCCATGGAGTCTGTTTGGTGTTTTGTGTGTTTATCTCCAACATTTAGAATTGCACTATTACGCCCGTCCTCATGAGTCAATTTGCTTCTCTTTGTAGTGAGTTCCTCTTCAGAAGATAGGAGCACGTTTGATGATTACTTTTCTGATCTCAGAACTGTAATCATCCCATCGTTTTTCCCCTCTCTCTTTCATTTCCTCCACCCCCTGCTCAGCTCTGATGTGCATTCATCTTTTGTTTTGATTCTTATCGATATTCCCCTTCTTTCACATAGCTTGAGTTTGTAACATGAAGAGACATTATGTAAACCAGCACGTCCGTCAAAGAGCAAGCTACAGCTTTATCTACTGGTTGGATTCTAGAGGGTTTGAACAAGGCCAAATACAACCCTTCCTGTAATTAAGGCCTGCTTACATGAGCAACAGTGAAGGAAATCCTCCACATGCTAGACGTATGTCCTGAGTCATCAGCGATGATTAGAATATTAACTGGCGAGCATCTCCTCTTCATCTCCTCTTCATCTCCTCTTCATCTCCTCTTCATCTCAACTTCTCACTTCCTCTGTCTCTTTTCTTTTCTGAATCCTTTTTTTCCAGGGATAAAAGGGGTAATGGAAGGGATACAGTAATCTTTTGCATGTTTATAGTTGAAGTTCATATTTTCTGTGTTGTGTTAGATAGAAGAGATGTCGGGACTGCAGTTAAGTGTGTCTACATGAATATTACTTAATGTATTCGAAGCTGCTTCAAAATACCTTTTTATAATGTTACTTGAACTACTTTTAAAGATCTAGCAACAGAAGGATTGTGGATATATTGTTTGACATCCTGTTATGAGTGCTTTTAGATATACGGAAATGGGGATGGACATGCTACCTAAACTTGAATACATACATGTTTGTTTTCATTTACATTTGTGTAACAGTCTAAGATTTGAAAGTAAATAACTTCCATGGAATCAGAAATGGGAATTTGACAAATGATGCGATAAACACTTTTTTATTTTGGGGATAAGGTTTATCTGAGAGTTGACTCCATTCTCTGTTTATGCTGCAGAAAGCAGCAAGCCTTCTCACCATTTGTCTTTGTCAGAACTAAGCATGCCGTGTTCCCAGGTAGCTGTGTTATACACAGCGTGAACACACAAAACACACAACCTCCTAAACCTGTAGTTTCTTTCCCCTGTGAGGGTCTGCTGGGTGATTCCTGCCTGGAGGGGAGCAGTGGGAGAGGATAAGGTATTAGGCTAGCTAACCGCCTCGTGGAGGCTGCCAGATAAGGAGGGAGGGATGATTAAAGACAGAAGTGATCTTCTCTACTTAATAACAGCAGGTTGCTGTGGACTGCAGTTCCCTGCTGTGCGTCCCTCCGCTGGTTTGTTCTCCTTACTGAGGCATCTTGGTAAGGATCGGGGGACGACAGTAAGGATCGGGAGACGACTCACAGGGGAGGGGAGTAACAAACGGACAGTTCGGTTTGTTAGTTCGGTTAATTCTAGATATCATGTATTAAACACACACCCCTGTAATCATGTGTACCAACACACTGAATCACTTGGCTCAGGGTTCATCTGTCTTTTTTAACATGAATACGCCCCTGATTTATTGTTTGTGTTTTCACTTGAATCCCAGACAATCTCGCCTATCTTAATGAATCTTGAGGAACTGTACTACTGTATAGTAGACTTCAATATGTGGTTGGTCTTTGTGATGTATGAGCTCGTCAGTGCTAACTTCCAGTTTCTGGTTATCTGCTTCCCCCACATGGACATTTGGATACAGTGCACTCTGTCTCTTACCGTATAGTTCTTCTTATGAATAACCTCCATTCAGTGGACTGGATTGTTTTACCTGGCCAGGTGTCCATGGTAGGCGGAGTTCACACATTTTAGATTATGGTCCTAAGTAAAGTCTCTGCCACCACAGCTACTTAGCATGATGTTAACTGTTTCTAAACATGCATGTCACATTGCCACTTGATGCGCATTTGGAAATTGCCTGTGATTTTGGTGAAACAGTTTTTACTCTTGACCCACAGTAGTGGAATAAACTGGCAAAATGAGCTCAGGCCTGAATGCTGTGAACCAATGAATGAATTTAAAGCCTTGCTGAAGGTTTCACATTGGGATTGATGTTATTGTAAAATGCCTTCATAATGGCTTGTCTGTGAAATGATACATCTGCAGTTTTACCTTTGCAAATCTATAACAGTAGAGCCGAAGAAGTTGGTTATATTCACATGACTTCGACAATTACAATTGTTAACTGTTGTTGCTTTGTACATTCATTGTACCTATTAATAATTGAAGTTCCCTGTTCTGGCCCCTTACCTCTTCTAGGTGTGCTGACAGATGTCCACATTCCAGTGAAAAGCATGGAGGTGATCAAGGGTCAGCTGGTGGTGCTTCCGGCCTGGTATACCCCCAGCTCCAACGTTGACAAGAACACCGTTCTCTGGAGCTTTATGGCAAAAAACACCAAACTGGTGAGTGTTTTGGATTTATTTTGTAGTGGTGTTGATTATGTGATGATTAAAGGCTGTTCCTGAGAAATGTATGTCTCAACTTGGGATATACAGCTCCGGACAAAATTAATTGACCACTGCAACTTTTTATTTCCTTTCCAAAAAAGGAAGGTTTTGATTGAGAAACAGAAGGGTAAAAATTAAGAGACCACTGCAAATTGAACGCTTTTGCTCCTCACTCAAAACTTTTCAATATTTTTGGAAAGGAAAGACAGGTGCATTGGTCTCTATTTTTTCCAGAGCTGTATATATATCTCTTTGACCAATTAGTGGGTAACCTCTAGAATAGCCTGGGGCAAGGATTTAACTCTCCTTGGGAATATTCTGTGTTCCAAAGACAATGCAAATGTATAGGCTCACTTCCAAAGTTTGGCGGTTACAGTATATGGCAGTACTCTATATTGAACTGTAAATATGTATATACACAGTCTTTCCATTCTGTTATCATCTGCTATATACAGCTCTGGAAAAAATGTAAAGCCCAATGCAAAAATCTGTTTCTCTGGTTTTACTATTCATAGGAATGTGTCAAATGAAAATGTTAGTTTCATTCTATAAATTACTGACAACATTCATCCCAAATTCCAAATAAAAATAATGTCATTTGGAGTATTTATATGTTTAACATAACAACTGGTCAAAAAAAACAAAAACCGATGCATTGTTTTCAGACCTCAAATAATGCAAAGAAAACAACAAAATACTAATATTTTAACTTACAAAGGAAGAGGTCAGAAATCAATATTTGGTGGAGTAACCCTTTTTTATCTCAGCATTCATGCATCTTGGCATGCTCTCCACCAGTCTGTCACATTGCTGTGGAGTGACTTTATGCCACTCCTGGCACACAAAATCAAGTAGCTCGGCTTTGTTTGATGGCCTGTGACCATCCATCTTCCTCTTGATCAAATGCCAGAGGTTTTTAATGGGGTTCAGGACTGGAGATTGGGCTGAACATCACAGGGTCTTGATCTGGTGAGCCTCCATCCACTCCTTGACTGACCTGGCTGTGTGGCATTGAGCATTGTCCTGCTGGAAAAAAACAATTCTCAGAGTTTGGGAACATTGTCAGAGCAGGAGGAAGCAGATGTTCTTCCAGGATAACCTTGTACTTTGCTTGATACATGCGTCCTTCACAAAGACATCTGCCTGATTCCAGCCTTGCTAAAGCATCCCCAGATCATCACCGATCCTTCACCAAATTTCACAGTGGGTATGAGACACTGTGGCTTGTAGGCCTCTCCAGGTCTCCGTTTAACCATTAACCACAACACGCTGCTATACAACTCAAATGTTTGCCAAGTCTGATGGCAGTGACCTTACTTCATTGAATTCATTCTGCCTTGTGAATTGCAAAAAAAGAGAAATAACGTTGGGATTCTGTGTAGCAGAATCCCATTTATTTATTACAGATTATTTTAGATTAGTATACAAATGGATCAACTCCCATAAGGGGATCCAACGAAGGCAAACAAATCCATATTTAGCCTGATAAGTTACCATTCCTCTGAAGTACCACTCACCAGCAGTCACTGGTGGATTGCTGTTGTTGGCCTGAACACAGCAAGCTGTTGTAGCTAAAGGCCTCAACTCTAAATCGGCTTGTTCTGTCTTGAACCTCAGGGATAATCTGTGTTGCTTGTCTGTACCAAGAAGGAACATCTATATTATTTTAAAAACAATGTCGTATTCGCTTCAAACATCATTCAGATAATATTTTTTGTACTCTAACCCTTTTACTGAAATTCACAAAAAATGTATATAATATTTTAATTAATCTCTGTTAAGGGTTAATCTTCATGTCTACGTTTCCCTCCATCCATCCCTCACAGATCATCTCATATACCCCAAACACTATCAGTTTTGGCAGCCCAGAGTTTGCGGGGCGTGTTGGCTTCATGGCCAACATGCCTTCGGCCAACCTGTCCCTGTACATAAACAACACACAGGAGTCGGACACAGGACACTACTCCTGCCAGGTCATCATCCCTGGGGCCACTGGCCTGACTGGAGAGCTTGACCTCATTGTCAAGGGTAAGAACAAGGGGACCGTTTTTGTGGTTTATGTAGTCATACAGAACTGTGTTCTTACAGCAACATGTACATGCACATGCCCTCAAACACAAACATCTCAATAAAATAATTTCTCTGAAATGGCAAATGCATTGCTTTACTTTATCATTCATTATTCAAATAATGTCTTTATCCCCATCACAAATAGCCAGTTAACTGTGTGGTATTCCTATCTCTCAGTCCCTCCTTCTGTCCCAAAGTGTTCGCTGTCAGGGAAGCCAGTTCTGAAAGGCAACGTCACACTGAGCTGCAATTCCCAATTAGGCAAGCCCGTCCCCTTGTACAAGTGGAAGAGGACCAGCCCCACGTCCGCGGTCTTTTTTTCTCCCATGCTCAGTGAGTAAATTACTGCATTCTGAAACCTAGCGGTGTAGCTTTCAGAACTAACAGCCTGAGAAATTCCTTTTGGTTAACCATACATGGTATCTTTATTGGTGATGTCCAATATTTCAGGGATGCCTTACTGTCTTTCTGCAATTGATGGATGACTTTGAACTTTGAGAGTACTGTGCAACCAAGTCGTTGAGTTGTGAGTTTCCCTCGATAAGAAATGTATGGATCACTAGCAAACACTAAAACATATGGAGTGTTAGTGTGTAGTAACAATTTATACTTACTTACATTCAAAATCCAGTACTTATTTGGCAACCGTGTATATACCTGGATTTAAGGACATTCCTTCTGTTTTTTGAATAATTCAAACATTTATGAATAATGTTTCAAATTATTTTCCTTTCCTCCTTTGGCCCCTGAAACCAGGCCGATAATGGTATCCAACCTTTTACCCAGGTGAATGGCTATTGGACTATTATATAAGATCAGATTTGGATGTCATGATCTGAGCCAAAAGCAGTTGTTTGAGAAAAAGCGCTTTCACATTTTGTGTTATTTCTACATTTTGGGGCACTATCAAATAGACAAAACAAACCTGAAATCCAAAGGATGGTGGTCAAACACAACAAAGTAACTCATGATCCTCTTTTTTTTCAAACTTATTGTTTGTTTTTCCATAGTTAGAAAGCCATCAACATCTTTTCCTTCTCCAGTAGGGATTTAATGGTGACATACTAATATGGTCTTGTCTGTCTCAGCAGGGCTGACAGTGAAGTCCTTGTATAGAATGTGTAGGTGTACCGTGGCTTTGGAAATTATTCACACCTTCAATTTCTCCACATTTTGTTGTGTAAAATAATTTTTTTTCATTAAATTGGTGAACATTTATAAAAACTTGTTTTTGATTTGTTATTGTTTGAGATTGACAAAATAATAAGTTATGAATTAAATGTATAACACAACAAAATGTGGAGGAAGTACAGAGGTGTGAATACTTTTCCAAGCTGCTGGGTGCAGTACGTGTGTCTCATTTGCTCTATGTGTTACAGATGAGCAAGCAGGCACGCTGAAGCTGAACAACCTGACCGGCAACATGTCTGGGAAATATGTGTGTATGGCCAGCAACACGGCTGGCACCGAAACCTGCTACATCAACCTGGAGGTCAATACTGGTAAGTCTAGATGTAGTAATAGTGCAGTACAACACATGATATAGACCACGCATTATATAAATTATACATATGTGAACCAGTCAGAATATAGAATGGATTCTTTCTGGTTCTGTTTATTCCTGCATGTGACAATGACGTTGACAACCAGAACTGCAGAAATCCAGAGCAAGTCATATAGAACTGATCTCTGCCTAGTCATGCAAGCACGCTACTGTGCATGCACTGTTGGAGAAAGCACTGGTTCAAGAGTAAATCCATGCATAAAACTAATGTACCAAACAACATTTTTTGGTAGTTTGTTTTGACCAGAAAGTTTTTTGATCCATTTTTAAGAATTTTAAGTTTTCAGGTATTTATTTTTGTAAAGTGAGTGTTAATGATTTCTGTTAATCTTCTGTTTCCCCAGCAACCAACACAGGAATGATAGCCGGAGCCACTGTCGGCTCTGTGCTCGGACTTATTTTCATCATCCTCTTTCTCATCTTCCTCCTGAAGAGAAAGAGAGACAATGAGGAGGACCTGGCCAATGACATCAAGTTAGACTCCCCTTCACACCCACAGCACGCGCTCGCATGCATTTTTAAACAACATCCTGTTTCAGGTGGCGTGTGCCTAATAAATGTCAGCCTGTCTCTCACCCCTTCTCTCTCCCTCCCACTCCCCGCCCTGTCCCCAGGGAAGATGCCCAGGCACCCAAGCGCGTCTCATGGGCGAAGAGCGGTGGTTCCGGCTCGGATGTGGTCTCCAAGAACGGCACCCTCTCCTCCATCAACACCACTTCCAACAATGTCTACCAGCGGGAGCCCCTGTCCCAACACCAACAACTGCAGCAGTATCCCCAGCGCCCCCCCTTCGACACCGCATCCATCGACACAGCCACCGGTTACCGGCCCGGGTCACGCCACGGTGCCTCCACCCCCACCCGTGGCCAAGCCCTGCCGGGCTACGGCTACAGCACAGCTACAACCCTGCCCCGCAGTCAACCGGCTAATTCTGCAGCGCCCAGTGCCAACGGTAGCCCTATGCCAAGATCCAAGCACCCTCAAAGCTATACCCAGAACCAGGCAGCGCCTGCGGCCCCGCACCCTCCACCTCTGCCCGCTGTTGTGACGGCATCCAACATTTCCCGCATGGGAGGGGTTCCGATCATGGTGCCAGCTCAGAACCAGGCTGGCTCACTGGTGTAACCGCCTTGAAACCTTCATCGGTGTACTTCGTGTACTCCGATTGTTATAAGGTTAAGAGTCAACTGAAACAATGCATTTTTAATGTAAGCTTTAAAGCTTGAATTGGTCCTTGAGAAGAAGGAGCATTTTAACCAGTCAAAATGCAATACGATTATTAGTAAAACCTTAAGGGACCGATTGGGTTGCTACATAAAGCAATTATTATTTAATGAATTGAAGTAATTTACTTTGGAAATGCTTTTTATATTCTACATATGCAAAATGTGTATAGATTTTGATTTCATAAATATGTGCAGCTTCTTGTTATTTCTATTGAACTGTCAATGTATTTTTACACCATTTTTCAGTGCAAATTTTTTGAAGTCTTCAAGCGAAAATTGAATTGATTCCTATCTATCACATCCTACCAAGGCCACTCTATGCTGTCACAGGTTGAGGACACGCTGTTACATCAACTGTGAACATGCATCAAAGATGTTTTACTTGCTATATATATAGATAGTCTGTCCCAAATTTGTTGTACAACACGAAGTATATATTATATTTTTTATTCTACTGTCTATTTAAATGTATTTTCAAATATGTATATTAGTGTCAAATATGGTGGACAAATGTAAAAGGCCTGCATAGTCACATACGGATGCAGTTGTCAGTGTTCTGGGCCCTGGAGGGTGTTTCATTAACAAAAATAGCTGATGGAAAATGCAAACAAAACTGAAAAGCAAAATGCTTAGTGGGATATGGCTTTCTGCACTTTTCTTTTCCATCTTCTGCCCCGAGCTGCTTTCCTGGGGCCATTATATCCACCCCTTGATAAGGCTTGAATGGGGGCAGGTGTGCCTGGTCAAGGTGTTTCAGCAGAGCTGCGTTCAAGGGTAGCAGCTCGGCTGCGTTCAAGGGCCCAATTTATGCAGCCATGTGCAAGTTGATGTGGGCAATGGCCTGTCGCTGATGCATGATAGGGTGCATTTACGCCATTGTAAGCTGGATCAAATGTTATTCCAATTCTCTAGACACAGCACTTAAAATATACCTATTTATAAAATATAAGTTGTGTAAGCTTTTCATTGGATTATTTTACTATATTAAATATACAAAACACTGACAGATTTTGTCAATCACATGAAATGTATCAACAAGAAGTGGTGATTATACGGTGAGGCCAGTAATGTGCAATGGAAGCAGTGTTGTTGGTTCTTGGTAGTGTTTTTGTTGCAGAATCGTGTTGTGTCTGCTTGTTATTGGTAAGAACTGGAATGTTTTTCAGGATCAAAATAACTGACAGGAGTGAAGCCCAGTGAAAACATAGAAACATTTGCATTCAAAAATAGACAAATGTAATACAAATGTCAATGCTGCAAACCACACCAGAAATGCCAGAGGTGTTGAGTTATTCCGTTTTTACTAACTTAAATGTATTTTGTATTTAATGTCCATTCCCAATGAAATGTATTAAGTTTGAGCAATTTAAATGACAAATATGGTTAGAAAAGTTGTAGAACTTTGTAAGCGTGATTAGCATTAATCTTACAATTCCAAAACATTTAATAATGAAAAAGTACAAATATGGTGATAATTTTGGTATTTAAACAAAGTATTAACTTAGTGAGTTTTCTAAAGTAAAATGAAATGATGTATGTCAATGCCACTGGAGAACCCATTATCCTGAGAACTGCAATTCTCGCTTGCTTGAGCTGGTGGTAGGCTAAACCTACAGGTGTGTTGTTCTGATGGCCACATCCCTATAGTGGATTGATTATCCTCTTAAACTTGGAGACAAGATCTCCACTCAACAAACTAGAGGAAGTATCTTTTCAGAGCAATCAAGTTTGTCCATCTTCATCAAAACATACTGTTGTCAAGGTGCCTCTCTTTCTGGCTCATATAATCCCCTAAACTCTTCTAGTATTGTTTGGACAACAGCTTGCTAGCATACTGGCTAAAATGACTGAAAAACATTCATGACTGGTTAGCTGGAGTGATTTGTTTCCCCCCCTACTGTAGCCTGTTCATGCAGTGCTGATATAATAAAGTAAATATGCAGTTCTTCTGAATTCTGATTTCAGTAACTTGATTAGGAATGTTTCACATTTGTTTTAACTATAAACTAGCTCATCTGTCTATTAGCCAACAATTAATTAAATCATAACCAACCTCATCCTGCAGTTCAGTTGACTGTCACTGAAAAACTATAGTTCCTTTCAATAAAGACTTATGACTCCACTGG
Source organism: Esox niger (assembly GCA_016801105.1). Classification (NCBI taxonomy): domain Eukaryota; kingdom Metazoa; phylum Chordata; class Actinopteri; order Esociformes; family Esocidae; genus Esox; species Esox niger. Next base: position 30,957 of record JACXGJ010000154.1, read on the forward strand.
CAGATTCTTTGCCCTTGTTATAACTGTTGTTTTCAGACATGACAGTGTAATGCAGGATAATGTAGTTTCCCTATGTTATCAATTAGAATCATTGTATGAGCTCCAAGAGCTGAAGAGTTGCACACTTGACAACCGTGTAATTATGTAGTCCCAGTTTGCATCTCTCAAACTCAATTTAAACATCTTCATCCCTGGTGAATATCTATTGTCAGTACCATGGCTCTGAGAAATATCTTTGTAGATTAGCTATATATAAATATTCCATGGCATATTTTGTATTGAAAAAAGAGGAAATGTAAAACATGATTTAATAACTGGTCTTTTTAAATATAGTTATCTGCTGCATGTGCATTCAGGGTTTTGATGGTCAAGAAATGTAGGATGACTTTCTGGTCAGCCAAAATACCCAGATCACTGTTAAATTCCTTTGAAAGCACCAGCAACAAAGATGCACATTTTCATGATGGGACATTGCAAGTGTATATCCATTGAAGCAAACCAGGAAGTATTCCATTAATAGAACATGGAGCCAGATGGTTTACCGGATGTGTCTGTTTTTGCATCCTGTTATGTCCACTCCCCACAGATAGAGGTAGCCAATGTGGCCAAGCACAAAGGAACTGGGCTGACGTTTTCTGAGATGAATCGCAATCTGTTCTCCAAAGGAAAATGTTACGGAACATTTCATAAATACAAGCTATTGTTTTGTGGGGAATGACAATGGAGCACAGAATTACATTAAGTGATTACCAAAGTTGTGATTTATGTATGTATGTATATGCAACCATAGACAAAGATGTGTTCATGCATTCCTTTATCTTATGTGAAAGCAAGTTATTTACTATTGATATTTATATATCATGCATATCAATATTAAAGAAATGGTTTCGAGTGTATAATTATGATTTTTGACCTAAAGAATGCATTAGAATTGTATGATGCAATTACAATACCTCCAAAAGGAAGAGTAACAATGTTCTGCGTGCAGATGGGGTCTTATAACAATGTGGCTGAATTATAACCTCAGTGTATTGTTTTATTCATCCAAAGCAAGGAATAGGAAAGACTTGTTTCTATATCACCACCTTGTGGCCTATAAAAAATAATTGCAGCACTATGCATTTACAGCTGCTACCAATGTGTTATTACAATTATTGACGGTCAATGACAACTGACATTTAGTGACATGCTGTAAACCACTCCCACATGTTATCGAAGAAACACAATGTATCTTTCATAAAAGTGCAGAGGCCAAATGATTTAGGAGGAATCAAAAACAAAGCAATATCATGATGGGGCTAGAGATTTAAAAAACATTTTCATAGACAAAGTTGACTAACCATCCATGATGTCAAGATAATAATTCTCACTATGTTCACATTGTGCAATTTGTTGAAACCAAAACGATGTTAACAGTGAATGGAAACTAAAATCGGCGAACAATTGAGGGCTGGATTTCAACTCACAACGAAAATCTAAGTAAATATTTTTAATCAAAGGCTGTTCCAACTAGCGTGAACATCACGGCAACTCATATTGTGTCTCTGTCGGGAGATCATACAGGCACATGGGGCCCATACAGACTACTGAGACGCATTATGAGTCTGGGCATGCTCCTGATGAGATGGCGGATGGTGTCCTGGTGATCTCCCAGATCTGGCTGAGGGCATCAGTGAGCTTCAGGACAGTATGTGGCCCAAGTTGGTGGCATTGGATGGACCGATACATAACGGCCCAGGTTCTCAATTGGATTCAGGTCGTGACGGCCAGTCAATGACATCAATGCCTTCGTCATCCAGGAGCTGCCTACAAACTCTGGCCACATGAGGCTGGGCTTTGTCCTACACCAGGAGGAACCCAGAGCCCACTGCACCAGCGTATGTTATGGACCATCACTGACACATCGCTAAACCGGTCATGCTGGATTAGGTTGCAGGCAGCATAATGTTTGCGTTTCATTGATGTTAGAGTTCGATAATTAGGAGTTCACTTAATGTTTTTGAGCAGTGTATTTCTGCATAGAAAACATGTCTCAAATTGTTCAAGTATTAAAAACTCCATTGTTTTAAATCCCAGTCCTGGTTGTGGTCTTAAAAAGCTACCTGCCCATTGGATAATATATGCACAGTTATTCATAGTGATTTGGTCAAGTTGATATAGCCTAAATTGCTGCCTTAAAGGCTATTTCTGAAAAGAGAAAAACAAAACAATGCAGCTGTTTATGGGATAAAATATTCTCCGTCTGTTTGAAAGCAGGATATTATAGTTTCAGAAGGGCACATGCACACATTTGCCCTCATTCATGAAACGTGCACACGATTTCATTTTATATTAAAATGAAGGTACGATAATTTCACCGACAGAGCTGGTATTCGTCGATATTATGTTTGACTTCTGGTCGGAGACCGTGTAAACCAACGTCAAAAATTGGACCAAGCTTGATTCGCAATAAGACTACCATTACCACGAAAAACAACAATCGTAACAGCCTCATCAACAACAACCATAATTATAATAGGTAATAAGATGACGAGGAATATAAAACAAACTTACTACAATATTAAATATTGTATCACTAACGTAGGATATTATTGGATTATTGAATTCACTTTATTCTGCGTTTTCTCTCTTATTTAAATTGTTGAGTCGTTTGTAAGGTTTGAAATGTCTGTGTGTGTAATGCGCTAGACAAACTTGCTTCGCCTTGCTTTTCTAGTCACCCAGGACGTATCGACTAACTTGAAGATCATAAATGGTCGTTATAATTTCGGTGGCTGGCATCTTGATTAGCTAACAGGTCTTAAATAGACTAGTGAGCGGATAAACCCAGTGGTTCTGAGTCGAGAAGTTATCCTAATGATGGGAGGGCTTGCCCTTCGAAAGGACTTCGGCTGAGTTGAGACGAGTGTTCCGTAACTGCGCAGATTTTGTCATGGAGAATGACCAATGGTTAACTAGCGGTTTCAGGTTATAATTTATGTTGAAATCTGTCAATTCACAGGCTGCTGGTCGCCACACTGGTCGTCATATGGAAATAAGGACAGGTTCAGGGCGTTCTCTCTTTCACTGCTTTATCAGGTGCATCAATCTGCGCGACATCTACGCTCATTTCGCTCAAAATAAATCATAACAAAACCTTTTCCACTTTTAATGTGACTTGTTTTTCATTTTTCCCATTCTAAGATTTCAGTTTGTTGTTCACATTATAGCTCACAATAAAAGTGGTAAAAGTTCTGACGTGATTTATCTGTCTCATTCTTTTAGAATTATAGGTCACAAAAACCTGGCATTTTAACAGGGGTGTGTAGACGTTTTATATCCACTATGGTTGTGACAATAAATCTCTACATTTGTCTTGTCACTTTAAATTACAGTTTGCCAGAAGATGTGAGGCATATCAAGTTGTTGTCAAGTATATTGTAACTGTGCTTTTTTGTTGCATTGGCGCAGTAAAGGCTTCTTTCTGGCAACTCGAACATATAGCTAATTTTTGTATGTAAGTATGGCTGTATTGTGGATGAAACAACCACACAGTCTTTTTCCAGAGCAGCCTGCATGTTTCCTGAAGTTACATGTGGGTTTTTCTTTGTATCCCAAACAATTCTTCTGGCAGTTTTGGCTGAAATCGTTCTTGGTCTACCTGGTCTTGGCTTGGTATCAAGAGATCCCCAAATTTTCCACTTCTTAATAAGTAATTGAACAGGACAAATTGATATTTCCAAGGCTTTGGATATTTTTTCATATCATCTCCATCTTTGTAAAGTTCCATTACTTTGTTAAGCAGGTCTTTTGACAGTTATTTTTTGCTCCACATGGCTCAGTATCTAGCCTGCTTAATGCATCCACGTGAAAGCTAACAAACTTATTGACTTCATACAGGCACCATTAATGCTGAACAATATAAGTTTTGGTGCAACATTTTGCTGCCATCCAGATACTTTTTCAGGGAAGGCCTTGCTCATTTCAGCAAGAAAATGCCAAACCATTTTCTGCACATTACAACAGCATGGCTGTCATAAAAGTGTCCAAAGGCAAAACTGGCCTGCCTGCAGTACAGACCTGACACCCACTGAAAACATTTGGCACTTAATCCCAAAAAATATTTGACAAAGGAGACCCCAAAATGTTGAGCAGCTAAAATCCTATATCAAGCAAGAATGGGTAAACATTTCACTTTTAAAACTCCAGCAATTGTTCTCCTCAGCTCCCAAACGCTTACCGAGTATTGTTAAATGGAGAGGTGAAACAACAAATGGCAAACATGCTCCTGTCCCAAACATGTTGCTGGCATCAAAATCAAAATGTTTTTTAAACACACATTTGATATGTTGTCTTAGTACTATTTTCAATTAATTATAGGGATAAATGATTTGCTCATTGTGGCATTCTTTTTTATTTGCATTCGACACAGCGTCCCAAATGGAAACAGGGTTGTAAGTCAAAGCAATAATGCTGTGTTGTACGGCACTAGTACACTCTAGTTACTAAGAAACTAACATGTCTGTTTCCAGATAATCCACAGAAAGTATGTTGGGAAATGTAAAAGGATAACTTTGTAAATAAATACATCGAATTTACCGTATCAGATTCCAGGTAACACATAATAGGCAGGTTGGGATTTCAGGAAAGTATTTGGTGGATAGCATTTTTACTACTAATGATAATAAGTAGTTAATTACCTTAGGAAAAAACATACATATTACAATGTTAGTACTGAGCTGGAATGTAAAATTCTACAGGAGATTCTGGTTAGGTAAACATAATTGAGTCAGTAGAGAGAAAAGATAAAAAACACTCCTACCACACAGTTGTGGGGTAGCATGTTTATTTGAACGAGCAATTAACAATGTAATATTCTCCAACGCGGCTCAAAGGAAATAATTTGACTTATTCAAATGAGCCGATCTCATCAGTGACAATGAAAACTCCATTATATGTGAGAGAGTGCGGTGACACACTGATTATTCATTAAATGAATGTATTAAATGAATAAAACAACAGTATCATGATGGCCTATACTAAATATTGGATCAAAATAAATATAAATTATCAAATGTCAGAAGAGCACTGGATTTTCAAACATGTCTGAAATAAAATATTTAAATATACTGCAACCTTAGTATTATGTTACAGAACTAGGTAACATGGCAAACATTTATTTATTTATTTATTAATAACTAAAAAAGGGTTTACATGTTAATGGCCAAAAAAAAAAAAGATTTATGTAATACTCTAACTCTTCAATCTGTACAATGTGACATAAGTAGAGAGACAAAAGGCCAAAAATAACAGTGTGACTATTTCATCACATTAAATAATAATACAAAATAACAAAAAATGTATCCCTGTATAACTGTGTGGTCAGTATTAGCTTATCATGCTCTCAGTAAAGATACATTAGTTCTTCAATGGGGTACAGAGGCCCCGTACAGTAGTATTCAGGCTGTGGCCATTTTGGCCCTGGACAGATCTAATGTGCAGGAAGAACAAGGTGAGCTCAGCAAAAGGCAGTTGTTTAATTAATTGAGTAGGGTACAATGATATAGATGGAAACAATCCATGGCTGACAGTAAAAGAGGGGGAGCTCATGCAGCTTGGACGGGGAAAGGTGGAGGGTTGCCAGATTGGAAGCCCTCTACGAAATCTCCATCAGACAGCAGCAAATGGCTTGAATACTTTAAGTAGGACAAAGCACTGGAGAAAACAAGAGAACATTTTAAATTGTGCTAATCAATTTAGAAGTTATATTAGCAAGTATTATTTAATATTACATATATTTGGACAGGAAACCAGTTTAAATGTTTGATTAATACATTAATACATTCTGATTAAATCAAGTGATTAATGGTTTTCTATATATTGCCAATTTCTATATATTTCCATGAATAAATTGAATCTCTACTGATATTATATTGTTATACTAATTAAATGTTTCTTTTTCTAACTTTAATTAATAATTATAGTAATAGAAATATATCTCCTGCAGAAATGTGCTCTATGTGATTTATAGACTAATTGGTCCAATGTATTAAATGCCTGTCCTACCAATTTTTGAGGCTATTCATTGTTGGTTTATATTTACTTTGTTTGCAAACATTGGCATCAATTAAGCATGTATTTGGGGTTTAAATTGACAAAGCTCATGAGGCATTTTATACACTATAATATTGTCAGATATATACTTCAAGAAAAAATGGGTCTTATTTATCCACATACTATGTAATATATGAATGTAGCAACATCTACTTGTCCCTTTATATAGGCTTCCATCAGGTATGAAGCCTTAAATGAATCTTTAGTATTTGTAAACCTCATCAAACGGTTACCTTTCAATATGTAGTCAGTCAGTAGTGTAGGCACCTTCTCACTGTCCTCCTTCATAGCATAAAGAACTGTGGGAGGGGGGAAAAACAAAACAAGCACTTAAAGGGTCTCAGAAATAAACCCAAAACAGATTCATTTGAATCCCCAAGCCAGCAACGTGTCAAATCGGTCATTGTGTGTTTGTGCATGACAGTTAACCCTAATGGTTATTGTACTGTAAGGTGCTCTGGATTAGACTGTCTAATAACTGGCCTTTAAACTGGGTTTTGGCATAGTTTTGGGGAGTTCTTTTAACATTGTCAATGTTGACGGATGACCTAAATCATAGCCACCTTGAAAATATCTTGCCTCAAAGACGATGATCCTTGCGCAGGCTTGCCTGAACAAAGTGCACTTTGACATACTTACTATTCGTGATCATCTGAAGGTCGTCCACAGTTGGAGGAGTGGATTTCTTCTCATATGGAATTACTGTATTTAGATACTGAAAAAAACAAACAAGGGAAGTAATGTAACAGTGTTGAACTGACATGCTTCATTGTAGATTTAATAAATGTACTAGGACTGTTGGGTACATATTCCATATAATATCAATTCTGATCCATCTTCAAAATCATGAAGTTGTATAGTAATGCTTCATAGCTATAATACCAATGACCTGTAGAAAACATCTCGAAACCAGCCAGTAGATGGAATATGCATACTTGTGTAGAACATATTCATTGGTTTATATCTTTATGATAGAGTATATATTTTATATTTTTCTCTCAGCCAGCTTAATGCAGAGCAGTTCTTGCATCTCCCCTCACTATCTCCCTGCTTGCAGAGCCATACATTGTCACAACAACCCAATGACCACAGCATTGAGCTACAAACGCAGTCCCTTCCGAGGAGAACATTTTAAGATTTGAACTGCTCTGCTGATAGTGCAGTTGGTTTAGCTGACTCTACAGTGCCCTCTGTATGTATCAGGACACATACATACAAAAGCATTTTTCATGTTTTGACTCTATACATCAAAGCTTGGAATTAAACAACAACACTTTGAAATCAAACAATTGGCAAACATGTAAGTATTGATTCTTAGCTGTTATTTTAAGGTATTTGTGTTCATATTGGTTTCACCATATAATAATGACAACAATATTGGGACAACTGGCTTCAGTTGTCTCTGGTAGTCAGGCAAGTTCCATGACATCGTTTCTTTAGTTGAATATCCGTGGTTACGGCATAGTTGTATTTCCGTGGGAACGGCATAGTTGTATATCCGTGGGAACGGCATAGTTGTATATCCGTGGTTATGGCATAGTTGTATTGCCTTGGTAATGGCATAGTTGTATATCTGTGGTTAAGGCTTAGTTGTTTTAAGGACAGACAACAGCTATTTGAATGCAGAAAATCTTTGAGAACAGGAAATCTGAAATAATCTCAAACTGTCTTGGAGCAGACCACTCCCTTTAAAATCTTACATTGAGGTTTATTAATATGTGATTTGCCAAGATATTTACTATGAAAATGTTTTTAGGAACAATATATTGCACACCAATCTGCAAGATTCATAGTAGTGAGGGAAACATTATTGAACATTCTATGCCAGAGAAGAATTACCAAAAAAGCCTGTAGTGTGATGAAAATGTATCGTATAGTTATGAGACAATAAATAAACTGCCTAAAATAAACAGCATAAGAACATATCTGTGGGTGTGTTATGGCTTGGACATGTACAGCTATCACTGAAGCTGTCCCAGCAGAATAATTAATTCTTGAAGCATCGAGACATCTTGACTGCTAAAGTACAAGCAAATGCCTAGATACCCACTGGATGTTGCTTCAAACAATGACCCCAAAATAATGCCAGAGCCACTAGGAAGTTTTTTAGGAACAAAATGTGGACATTTCTTCACATTTTCTGAATTTTTATCAGGACAATAGCACAATGTTGTTCTTATATTTTTATATATATTTAACAAGATACATTTAAGGAATGTGTGGTTTGGGATGGATTCTTCTTTTAAGCGCCTCACCTGTTTTTCTATCCCAGTGCTGCCAAAGGTCTGTCTGATGCCTGACTGCAGGATGTTGGAAAGGCCCTCCATACTGAAACGCTGGAATGACAGCCACAACCAGCAAAAATAAATAACCTTCTATAATGATAGCACAAATTTACTGATCCTTTCTATGAGCCCCTTGTGTTTTGTCATGCATTCTGAATACAGTTAATATTTGGACACTGACACAATTTTGGCACTGTACACCACCATGTTGGATTTGAAATGAAACAACTGAGATGCAGTTGAATTGCAGACATTCAGCTTTAATTCAAGGGGTTTAACAAAAATATTGTATGAAACATTGGGGGATTTCAATTTCATAGTCCCCTTATTTCAGGAGCCCAAATGCAGTTGGACAATTAAACAATCATAAATAAAATGTAATCTTTTATATACTTTGTCAAGAATCTTTTGCAGTCAATGATTTCTTGAAGTCTGTAACACATGGAAATCTCCAAACGCTGTGTTTCCTTCTTTGTGATGCTTTTCCAGGCCTTTACTGCAGCTGTTGTTTGTTCGTGGGTCTTTCTGCCTTAACGTCTGTCTTCAGCAAGTGAAATACATGTTAGATTGAGATGAGATCAGGTGATTGAGTCGGCCATTGCAGAATATGCCACTTTTTTGCCTTAAAAAACTCCTGGGTTGTTTTCGCGGTATGTTTTGGGTAATTGTCCATCTTTGAAGTGAAGCGCTGTCCAAAACTTCGCAGTTTGGCTGAATCTGAGCGGACAATATATTCATATTGACTTCAGAATTCATCCGGCTGCTTCTGTCTTCTGTCACATCACCAGTAAACACTAGTGACCCAGTGCCTTTGGAAGCCATGCATGCCCATCACACTGCTTCCACTGTGTTTTACAGACCAGAATAACAAACAGAAAGGGTTTTATTGTCAAATGAGTTTCACAACAAACAGGGAATTTGTTCTAGCCATTGGTTAAACAATCAGTACATACAAAAGGAATAAGGTAAGTAAAAAATGAGAACAGTGGACTGAGCATCAAAATAGTAGACTGTTCATTAGTACATTTCTAAAAATAACAGGTGCAAGATTTTATCCATTTGAGGGGTGTTTATATGTGGGGAGAGAGTTCAAGATTGGTCCGTTGAGGGTTATGTGTGTATATTGGGAGCAGGCTGTAGTCAGTTTGGTTCCAGGGGCATGTTCATGAGGCCCACTGCTGTAGGAAATAAACTATTCTTGTGGCAGGAGGTTTTGGTCCTGACCTCAGCCTGCAATATGGGAGAGCACTGAACAGTCCATTCCTAGCGTGAGTGGGATCAGCCTTTGCCCCTCGCCTCCACGTCCTGGAGTTGTGTAGGTCATGTTGAGATGGCAGATTGCAGCCAATTACCCTCTCTACAGAGCAGACGATGTATTGCAGCCTTCCCTTGTCTTTGGCAGTGGCTGCAATGCACCAGACTGTGATGGAGGAGGTCAGGATGGACTCTATGATGGCAGTGTAGAAATGCAAAATCATAGTCATTGGCAGATTGAACTTTCTCATCTGTCTCAAGTAGTACTGTCTCTGTACGAAGAGAGGTGATGTTCAGCAGGTGATCAGGGAAGGGCAGCTGGGCTTCTCCGGAAGTCCACAAACATCTCCACAGTCTTTTGGGTGTTGAGCTCCAAGTTGTTCTGACTGCACCAGGACAACCGATGGTAAATCTTTCACCTGTAGACAGACTCGTCTCCATCAGAAATAGGGCAGACAAGGGCGGAGTCATATGCAAACTTCAGGAGCTTGACAAAGTGGTGACTGGAAGTGCAGCTGTTGGGGTACTGGAGAAGTGCAGGGAGACAGGACACAGCCTTGGGAGAACCGATGCTTCCCCAGCCTGATGTGCTGCTTCCTGTTGGACAGGAAGGCTGTGATACACCTGCAGGTTGACTCGGGTACTCCCGGTTGAAATAGCTTGTCCCGGTGCAAAGCGGTGATGCTTCGGCAAAGCACAGCTAAGCGGATGATATGGGATGCTTCGGATCATGAGCTGGTCCAAACCTTCTCCATACTTTTTTTCTTTCCATCATTCTTGTAAATATTGGCTTCATCTGTTCAAAAATGCTGTTCCAGAACTGGACTGGCTTTTTTAGATGTTTTTTTGGCAGTCTAATCTGACTTTTCTTCTTGGGGCTTATGAATGGTTTGCACCTTGTGGCAATTTGCTCTCGTGAAATATTCTCTTCATGGTAGACTTGGATAATGATATGCCTACCTACTGGAGAGTGTTCTTCACTTGGCTAGATGTTGTGAAGGGCTTTCTCTTTACCATGTAAAAGATCCTACAAGCATCCACCACTGCGTTGCAGAGCTCATCAGTGTGTCTTGTTTGTCTCAGAATGTACCAAATTGTTGATTCGGCCACTCCAAATATTCCTGCTGTCTCTCTAATGTATTTTTTGGCAGACTAAGGATGGATTGTTTCACTAACACTGAGAGCTCCTTTGACTGCATGTTATGGGTTCACAGCAACAGCTTCCAAAGGTGAATGGCACAACTAGAATCAATTCCAGACCTTTTACCTACTCAATTAATGAAGAAATAACAAAGGAATAGCCCACACTTGTACATGAAACAGATTTTGAGTCAATTATTGTCAAAAAGGGGGGCCTACATATTAAAGAGATGTTATTCCTAAAACCGTCCTCCAATTTAGATGTAAATAACCTCAAATAAAAGCTGAGAGACTGCACTTTACATCCATATTCATTATTTAACTGTAACTTGAATATATTTTGGTGAACAGCCCAAATAACAAAACTTGTGTCAATGTCCAATTATTTCCAGCCCAAACTGTCCTTCTATGAGCCCCCTACGTTATGTCATGCATTCTATAAACCTTCTTAATACTTTCTATGAGCCCGCTCTGTTTGGTCATGCATTCTAAATACATTCCATGGATATGGATTAAGGGTCATTCCTGTAACTTTGTGATAACATGGTTACGTCTTTGACTACTGGGTCTTCAGTTAAGTGCAGTTAAGTAGTAACTAATGGCCACTACTATAGGTCCATTATCCATATCGATATGTGTGGATTAGAGAGATCAGGAGAACTCTCTGACTCAGAAATACACCTTCATGGTCATTAACACACAGACACTCATGCAAAAGAAAACTTGAGCATGTCTCAGTGATTAACTCACATTCACGGACACATACACGCACGCACGCATGCACGCACGCATGCACACGCAAACGCTTAAGTGCTTGTACGTTCCACTCCACCCTCATTTCCCTGGCACGGTGCTAACCTTCATGGGCATGGAGGCGGGCTTCGAGTCCGTCCGGGTGGGGGTTGTATTAGGAGAACCACCAACCACGGTTGTGGTAACTGCATTACCCTGCAGACTGAGGGCCTTGTCGCCCCGGCGACGGCGTTTGCCTGTGTCCCTCTGCTCCTTCTGCCGGTTCTGCACCTCAATTAGAGCCGTGATGAATGTGTTTTTCACCTCCTTCTCAAACTCCAGCTCGTCGCGGCGCGCCAGCTGGGTGACCAGCTCCTCTGAGTACTCCCTGATGGCCGCCTCCACACGGCACAGCAGCTCCACCAGGGCTGAGCTCGGCATCAGACTCAAACCTGAAGAGAAGTTACTGTACACTAGCCTTGATCTCAGATCAGTTTGTGCTAAATTTCCACACCAGACAAATTGACTCACAACCTCTTTGAAAATAATTTGATATGGACCAGAAACTAGGCTGGCTACTGCAGAATGTTGATTTTGTGGTCCATTAACATGTCGATGTGGATTTGCGTACAGTTTAGTCTTGCCGGAATTTCCACTTACAGGTACTTGTTTTTGGTCAAGTTCATGGCTCCATCATTTTAAATATACACCAGTTTAACAACACGATTGTTCTAATGCCATTTAGCAAAATCCAGATAGGGCTATCGTTAGATTACATTTTTAGCACTAAATATAGCCCAGTATTTAATGTGTTGATTTTATACAGTGTTTTGTGTGGATTGAGGAAGGAGGGTCACTGGCTGTAGTCAGGTATGAAGCTACAGCTTATCATGTAGAGAAAGTTCAATCAATGACATCAATTCCAGTGGCAACCATACATACCCAAATCATAACTCCACATTATTTCACAGATAAGTTGTGCCAGTTGCTGATAATGCTTTTCTTATGTAACTTCATAATCATGGCCAACATCACTTGAATTCACACTTCTTTGTTCCTCACATTGTCAGACACTGGCAATCGACTACAAAGCCTACAATCAAGACAAGACAATGACCTCCCGCTTGCACACACAAAGGATGGAAACCAACACACCTGTCAAATAAGAAAAAGCTGTAAAGCCAAATCCCCCCATTCATCATCCCTAAAATGGGGGGGACCTATGTATGAAATGTGATTTTTAAATAGTAAACCACAAGGCTGACATTATTGAATCTCCAAAGTGCAGGAGTATAACGACAAAAGTTGTGCCACTATCTAAATATGGACTGAGAAGGACACTGGGGAACTAATGGACTGCCTTGACACCTCGGATTTGGACAGAACAGCAATGCCAAGATACAGAAATACACTCACAGCATCACATCCTACATCCACGTATGGGAGGAAATCACATCAAACACTTTTGGATTACACAGCAACCACCAGAACTGAGCTAAGAAGCCTCACATGTAACCTAGCCTAAGCTTAGGAGCCCAGTATTAGTCATAGATCCCTATGTAAAAAAATGGGTGAACCAAACACAGTTTAAAGTTAGGAAGACAAAGTCATTTTGGAGTAATCATTGATTCTTCTGAAAGGCACCTCACAGATGACAAGCTACAAACCGAAGCCCTCAATTGATGATTTGGACCCAGTTCAACTCGTCACACTACATTCACTCTTCAAGCACAAAATGCCTCTGTTAGCCACATAAAATGTATTAAGAAAGTGTCCATCCACAATGCTGAGTGGACCTTGAACTGATCGACTTAGCAGTCTTCTGTTCATTCAACTGCTAGGAACTGCATACAAGAATTGGTGTTTAAGTATTTACCTTCATAAGAGGGCATGTTGTTATTTGAGGCCTGGGACAACTGTCTGATCTCCTCCAGAAGGGACGGGTTGGACTTGGAGGAGTGTCGGCTCTCTTCCTCATCCTCCTCTTCTGTCTCACCAGGGTCCGGAGAGTTTTCCATCATCTCAACTATCTCCTCAATTACCTTGGTCAAAGAGATTGGAATTGGGAAGGGGTGATGGAGGGAAAGTAAGGTACAAGGTAAAGTAGTTTAATCCATTTATGACACCCAAAGAATCGATGCATCACCAATATGTAAACCGCTAATGGTTGTCTGGTATGTATTATTCATACAGCCTGAAGCCTTTGTTATAATGCAAAATGGTACTTGAAATATAATCTTTCTATCCCTTATCCTTGGCTTTCACTGTTATTATGTAGTAAATGGGACATATGTGCACTCTATATTGTATGTCTGAGTTGAACTAAAACAGGAATATGGATACTTCAAAATTCTTTTAAGTTGTTTTCATATAGATAGGTTTATGCTGTCTGTTGACAACCAGAATGGGTAAATTGTCACTGGTCAAAGCAGTTTTTAGGTCATGCTCAAATGGATTGTCTTTAGGCTGTCGTTTCAACTGTCAATGTCCTGAGTTTAGCTTGGCTTCTCTCAGTGCAGGAGCTGCTCATTTTAACAGACTGTCCAACAATGGAAGGATTAATTTTTTGCCATTATTCCCATCTGACGGAATATGCATGTGTCTCTGTGTCACCTGATCAGCAGTGATAAGAGGCTCCTCGCTCAGGCATTTGGCGTTGTCATTTTTCTCGTTCATCTCCTCCTCCTCTTTTTCATGAATCTAAACGAAGCAAGAAAAACCATGGAAACCCCACAGCCACATTTGTGACAGCTTTATTTCTGAGTACTGGAAACAAACAAGGATCAGCGTCTTAGCATTAGAAAAACATTAATTAAGCCCCACCCATTCACCCCCTCTCACAAGTCCGTTCTTCTGGTTTTATTTTATTTTAAGTTTACAGGAGTACAGGGTTGCTGGAGTATATGTATATGAGGGTGGGTTAAAGTGACTAGGCAGTAGGACCAATATTTAATACAGAAAAGAGGCTGCTTATGTAATTTGTGTGAACGTGTGTGTGTGTGTTCGTCTGAGTATGTGGTAGCAAGTAGGTGTTGGAGTATATGTCAGTTTGTGTGAGAGTAAAGTACGTGTGGGTAGAGGCCAGTTGTCTGTTCATAGAGTCAGCGCAATACAAGAGGTCAGCGCAAATGGTACAAGAAGCATTTGATGAAGTAGTTAGAAATCTTATTTAACACTTCTGATGCTAGAAGCTTTTCACAGTCCTATTGGTGGTGGCAAATCTTCAAATGAAGCAATTAGGCAATCCCCATTTCATATTCCATCATCTCAGTCTGTTCTAATATTTCAACAGTGGTTGTGCACCTACTGAAGCCGTGTAAGACACTTATCATGAATTCCCAATTGAAAAACATTTAATTATCAGGCTCACAATTTAATTCACACACAAAAATATATATATTCTCCATTATATATTCTCCGTCTGACCACTGGTCATTGTGTGCATAAATTGCCACGGGTGTCACACCGATATGTGCCTACATGTGATCGACAAATGCGTCCCATGGCCATTCCAGATGGAACACGATTGTTGGCTGACCTTAGAGCCCACGGCGTGATAGAGAGTGTTACCTCCTGATCCGAGAGGTTTCCGTTGAATCCCTCTGAGTGGGGGTCGTCCCAGCTGGAGACAGAGGAATGGATGTAGTTATCCGTCAGCGCATCCCACACACTGAAACATTGACAACACAAACACGCATTCGGTCACCGACACTGCAACACAAACAGAAATACACAGTACACCACCAAAAAGCTGACGCAAACACGCTCAACTGCCAACACCGGTACAGGAACTTCTCAAACGCACACACATGTAATCAACAACACCGCAACACAACAGAAATACACAAGGGAAAAAATACAAAGGAAATACAAAGTAAAAACACCACTATTAGCACGTCTTGTAACAGGCCACATTAAACACCGCAACACAAGCTAGCACTCGGTCACCAATGTGGATTGATCAGCACATCCCACTCAACACAAAACAGTCCCACACAACACAAAATGATCAAGGCAGTAACTATCTGAATATATGTATAGAATTGATTCCCCTGTTTTTGGCTGCCTCAAGAAAAAAGTCCCTCGACAAAATAATTAATGAAATCCTAGGTACTCCACTCAGCATTACACAATGTCACCTAACAAAAGAAAACCCAGGGGTCCAGTTTGTAAGTATGGCTGAAAATAGCCCCTTACAGCATTATACAGTTCCTCCTCGAACTATAAGAACTTCTTTCCAATCAAGTCTTCAGCCGTTTGAAAATGACCGGAGTGGAAGTCTCCCTTTGTTGTCCCTTTCATTGTTTCTCCCCCCACCCTGGCTGGGCACCCACACCCTACCCTTTTAGTGGCGCTGCCCAGCCATGCACCATGCAAGAAAAAAGCACCCATTCATCCAGGCCCATGACCTCACAGGTCATGCCTGTTGTGCTGTACACACACACACACAGTCAGCAGCCGCCATTCTATCTGCCAAAAGGAACTAGCTGGTACAGCACTGTCACAAGCTTGCAAACTTAAATGCATCGGGTCATTAAATTGATGACTCATTCCAGCAATTGTGCAGATTTACAATAGGATTTATGAACCGTCAAATTCTGCCACCTGAAATAAATTATACAATAGAATGTGTCAATGTTCCTTGCATCACAATAACAGCAGGGTTAGAGGAACCTCTTTCAAAACATCTAATATATGATATGGTTTCTTAATCTGCGGTGTATATAGATAATCTGTATGCAAAACAATAGCTTTTGAGCATCCACAAATGCTAGCGATAGCATTCCATAAAATCATTGTATGCCATTGCAATATTATCCATTATCCTTCACACAACACTAATTTGATGAATAGGCATATCCCAGTTATTAGCTATAGGTTATTTGTAGGGAGAGAGATTATATCCACCCTGTGTGAG
Source organism: Esox niger (assembly GCA_016801105.1). Taxonomy (NCBI): domain Eukaryota; kingdom Metazoa; phylum Chordata; class Actinopteri; order Esociformes; family Esocidae; genus Esox; species Esox niger. Next base: position 47,379 of record JACXGJ010000154.1, read on the forward strand.
AAGGTCTGCATTTCTGCTTCAGAGGCCAATGGCAAATGGGAGTGCCGGCTGCATGTTGGTAGCAGCAGCAGGCAGACCAATAGCGCAAACCAAGCATACAAAAATACATTGAATAATTCAAGAACTGTGCACTCCTGGGCAGGCAACATGAAGAGAAGGTATAATCAGATCCATCACATAACCACCGGAAACAAGTTCAAATGTGTTAGGACTTGGTAACAATTTAATTGTATTTTGGTGAAGTATGTGGTCATGGGTTATTCAGTTGGGTCAACAAATGTAATACAAATACATACATCTCAGTGTCTGAGAGCTTATTTCATAGTCCCCTGATATTTTCCACCATGTAGCAACACAGCATTGGTATGACTACATCCAGCCGTGTACAGTCTTGGTGTGAGGAAAGGCAGAGCAGACATAAATACCAGATCGTATTTTTCATGTGCAATCTTTAAATAAAATAAATAATATTTGTGTCTAGTGATATTAACTAGTGATATTAGTAGTGTACATTCTAGGCCTGAAATGTGATATTTTCTGGATTATGACAATCCACTCTGACTTAGCTTTACTTTATACAAAGACTGTAGAAAGCTGCACAATGTTTTGAGCAGGGACGTAACCAGAACCGGCTTTCAGTGCACAGGTGTTTTCTGCATTTGCAGAGTTAAAAGTATTTCTCATGTAATTTTTCAGTTTTGTTCTTGATACCAATCCTGTTGATAAGTATTAACGCACTTCCCGCTTCCTATCATGCTTGTATTATAATTTACATATAATTAAAACATTTAAATGAAAAACTCCCCTACTACTCTATAAATTATAAAATTTCTTGTATTTTGTGCTTGTGTTTTTTTTCATTCAAATACCATAAAAAACACCAAGGTCATGGCTGACACTCACTCTTCATCCTGCAGCCGCTCCTCATCCTCCTCGGTGTGGGACTGGTTACGAACAGGTGCCAAGCCTTCCGTCTTGGTGTTGTAGTTGTGGAAACAGACATGCAGCTTCTCATCAAACTCATTGACCAGGTCCTCCATAGACTTGAAGCTCATCATCTCAGAGAAGTTCTCTAGTTCTGAGAAGTCCTCGCGGGTGATTGGGGCCAAGGGGACAGTGTTGTACGTGGGCCGTCTGTGCGGCACATTTCGGTCCATGTCCTCTACATGGCAGGGCCGGAGGTCCTCAAACTCTTCGTCCAGGCACACAAGTGGGGCCTCCATGGTGGGTGTCCCCAGTTTAAAGTAAAGGACAGAGAAAGGATCCCTAGAAAACAACATAGACCTTTATATTATAATTAGTGTTTTTCTGCGTTTGCATGGTGGAAATCTTACAAACGGCTCCTTTAACTAAAAACATCAAAGCATAATAGTGCTGAAAATGTATAACGGAGGTAGTATCCATGTTCAGCTTTGCATGTTGTCTCTACAATATAGAACTTGGCCATCATTTCAACAGATTTGTTTGACACAAAGCCAACTTGGCTCATCACCCAAAAGATTCAGTTGCTACTGTCAAGCAGGTGGGTGACATAATAATTCATATCCCTAATCAGGACCTAGAAGAACAATGAAAACCTCCAAATATGAATTTATCAGTCATTTCTAGCAACCACACAAGGGGATAATGATAATTTCATGTTTGTGTGTGTGTGTGTGTGTGTGTGAGAGAAAATGTGAGAAAATGTCCTTGTTGTGCCTTTAAGGGGATTGTAGTCCATAGTGTGTTCAAATTCTAGTTTGCTAAATGTAATTAAGAAGTGAATTCAATTCTATTAATAAAGTAGAAAAATAAATTGGACTGTGTTTCTGTTATTATTTTAGCTGAAAATATCTGGTGCTGACAGGGATGATCGTTGTTACCTACACAAGAAAGCTAAAAGCAAGCAAATTTGTAGGGGTCAACATACCTCAACCTGTCGACAGATTCTGCTGAGACTTTTGTCCCTTCCTATGACTGGCAAGGCTTCCTGACACACACATCCAAGGCACTGGCAGGAGTGAAGAAGCACCACCACCTCCACAGTGTCTGAGCACCGTGTGCTGCTGCATCCAGGAAAGACCGTGTATACCCAGTCACACATCCTTCTGAACAGAATCAGCCAGGACTGGACCTCAACAACCACTGGTATATCACATTGACAAGATCTGACGTCTACTGGGATGGAAAGCACCCGGCACATCAAAAGTACAAGGGCACATCAATGTGCATATATAGGCTGATATGTGTGAAAGGAAGAGAGGGAGGGTGTGAGTGTGCGCGTGTGTGTGTAAAAGAGTTAGAGTGAGAGAACACACACTTCTGTAAGTGTCCAACACACTGTTAGAATTTATTTCATGTTATTTCATGTAATAGCTGTTTTCAATTTTGTGAATACATACTGTAAATGGGCTTTTCTCAAAAACATGTTTTGTAATAACATAGTTTGCCTTGCAATTTGACTGAGCATGAAGCATTCGGCAAAGTCGAGTTGGATAAAATTGCTAAATCAAGATGTGATAGTTTAATAGAGACCCATCCAAACAGACTGCTCAAATCGAAGGAAAATGTACTTATAAAAGTATTACAAGTGGGATGGGCACACTTACAGTTGTGCTCATAATTTTATATACCCTGATATTGGCATTGATTTGGCATTGACATTTAGTCTTTTATTTAAGGATTGAGATCATATGAAGCAATTTATTATCACATAGTAGTTTGGCACCTTTTTATATCATAATGATAACAGAAAACACCCATATGGCCCTGATCAAATGTTAACATACCCTTGAATGTTTGGCCTTGTTACAGACACACAAGGTGACACAAACAGGTGACAATGGCAATTAAAGGTTAATTTCCTACACCTGTGGCTTTCTAAATTGTAATTAGTGTATGTGTATGAATAGTCAATGAGACTATGGATGCTGTTATTGTTGCTAAAGGGGGCAATAAATAATATTAAGAACCATGGGTATGTAGACTTTTGAACAGGGGTCAGATAATATTTTTCTTTTTGGCCATGATTTGTTTTATGATTGTGCCAGTTATGACCTACAGTTGAATGTGAATCCCATAAGAAATTATTTACATGTGTTTTGCCTGCTCACTCATGTTTTCTTTACAAGTAGTATATTCTTAACCAATCTCCAAGGGTATGCAAACCTGTATGCATATAAGCATTGACAGACCTATATAATTGTATTTTCATGTAAAATAAATATTAAAAGTTGATGAGTTCTGTATGTGTTGGGCTGGATAGAACCACCAGTTGGCTAAATAGTAATAGCAACTGGGCATTGACCATTGAAATGTACATGGGAATGGGGCAGGAACTGTTGAAATGCAAATTTAGTCCTCAACAAAAAGGAATGGACTTGGGAAGACAGTCCCCAATGGTGCCAAAATTGCAGTCGGGCTTTTTGGTTAACAGCAGCTAATTAATTTCTCATTGTGAGGACAATCAGATAGAAGCACATGACAATGATAGGGATGATGTTGAGGGTTTTGATTTATGTTTGTATTGCTTACGGGTTTTATCAGTATTTTCTTCAGTGACATTGTTCATTAAATTATTTCAGAATGAACAGAATACCTCACTTACCTGCTATACATTGTGCAGCAGCTGATATACTGTACTTATATGATGTTGATGGTCAGTTCGGATGTATAACTTCGTATCATTGTTACATCCAGGGGTTTAATTTGAAATAACCATGTGGCAAACTAACCAAACGTGTGCATTTTATGTTTTTTTTATTCTGCTCTGCTGCAAGACTAATTTCCATTTGTGACAAATAAAGTTAAATGTTGAAATTTAAAACATAAGCAACACTAATGGAATATCATTGAATGGATGACCAGTCCTAATAAAGAAAATGGAGCAGCCACATTATATATTGAGTAATACTCAACAATAGAAATGGCCTAGCTAGTCATCTTCAATTATGAATCCCTCTATATTTCATTATAGTTCTTAAATAACTATTTTAGAAAGTATGCAGTGGTTTGTTCAACATTAACAAAAGCTATTTAGCACTGTGGAATATATATAATTCAGAAAGTACAATTTGATAACAGTTATATTTCAAGCAAAGTTCTGACGCAGTGCAATTACCGTAGTGAAGGTTAAATGTTCCCAAGCTTTTCCTGGATCTTCGCCTATAGTCAGGGAGGGAGTGGAGAGGAATCAATTTTAAATAAGCTTGTGCAAGACTCTTCTCCCTACATCACTCAGAAAAGTGCCGCTTCATCAAAAGCTTAATAGTATTTCTCAGCCTCTCTTCTGTCTCTCTGTCTCACTCAACCATAATACCCACCCTTATTTGCAGATAAGACTTCGGGTCTGTGTTCATTTAGAATCTCAATAGCAGGAGGGCTGGTGAATATAAGGATGAGTATGGCTGATGATTACATTGTATGAACAAATGGGTTCTGATTGTAGATCAATGCTCCTTCTCTGAGAAGCTTTGTAAATATAAGCACTCAGGCTAAATGACTTTAGGCACAGCCATGAAAATAACTACAAGTCCCACAATCCCCTTCAACAGAGACCGCAATGAATCATCCCCTGTCTCTATTATGCATGTGACTGACAACTGGCATATGAAAAGAGAAATACTGTACCATTTTGTTTCAACACAAAAGACTGGAAACAACAATGTACATGTGGAAATATTAACTCCAGTTGCATGGTTATTGTATTGTCTATTATATGCTCAAAGGAATTATTAGGTGATATTAAAATGTATTGTCTGACAATTACAGATATTTTGTTGTTTCTTGGCCCTGTGCATATATCTTGCAGGTCGATACAAAGAATGAATTTTTTTCATTCTGGTAGATGTGAAAAATTGCCAAGGCAGGCTAAGTACCGGTAACAATAGGTGATTGTGTGTGTGTGTGTGTGTGTGTGTGTGTGTGTGTGTGTGTGTGACCTTCACCTTAACCAATAGACCCAGGTGTATGGGTGTGCCTCCCTTCAACTGTTTTGTTCTCTGGTAGAGGGCAAAACACACCCAAAAACCATTACTGCCCCATATGAAAACAGCAATAGAAAACAGCAAGCACACTGACGTGAAACAATTAAATATTTGTTGTAATGCCAAATGTAATCATAAATTCATTCCATAAGATGAAATGGCTATAAAAAACATCTTTGTATAATTATATTTTTATATATAAATCTTTTTTTTGGGGGGGGGACAGATTTGGGTCATTTCAATTCAACTGATGTGGATCATGTGTTTGCATTCACAGTACACATGTCCTCTAATACAGGCATTCATATGGCTGTGTGACTGCCTGCTGAAGACTCTCCTTTGGTAAACATAAATATGTTTACATCTATTACGGTCTTTGGCTTCTAAGAACATGATTGCCAGACACACAGGCTTTATGGAAGATAACAGATTTGGCCGAGATGCAAAAATAAAAGCCATTTTAATCTGAGCATTCATAAAATGGAAAGATAATATTTGCAATTGTAGTTCGGAAGGCATGCTGCTATAGTAAAGATGGACTCGAAGCCCTGACTGTAGACAACTGAAATGTCATCAGCCATTCTGAGGAGAGGGGGAGGGGACCAAAGGAGGGATGAAAATGCCATGTTACATACACAGGACAGAAAGACAATGATGGAGGGGTTAGGTGGAAGTAGAGAAGGATAGAAGAATAAATTACCTGCAGCAACTGGGCCTCAAGAAATATGACAAAGAGAAAGACACAATCCCTCTTAGTCCGAGGCACAACAAATCTGCACTACGCCACCTTCCTTTGTAAATCCCAACTCTGGCACAACGGCAGCAATCACAGAGACTGGAGAAAAAGAAACCAGACAATGGCCGGTGCTGTTCTGTCCGTACGTACTCCTCCACTAGCCCACACGGCCCCCTTGCTTATCTCTTTCAGCCGGCAGCAACCCGTTGTTTTCCAAGCAATAAGCAGCCTAGAGAGCCTGCGCATCGCTGGCTAGCTACACTGCCTGGCTGCCTTAATCATCATTCTGCTCTCCCCTCCTCCTTCTCCTGGTCTTCCTTTGTCCACGCCTCCCTCCCTCCTCACCCTCCCTCCTTTCTCTGCTTTTTCCCCTTAATTCTCTAATATGCATGAGCAGAAGGACAAGGAGGTAGAGCCAGAAGCCCCCTATAAAAAGGAGTATTTATTAGGTAATTCAGCAATCTCAAAGCTCACCCGTACCTCAATAAATCATAAGCGCTCATTCTCAATACTCACAACACTATTTGTCCAGTATCAACTTGCAACTCCATTGTCAAACCTCGTTCCAGACCGTCCCCCGGTCAAGAATTAACCCTACACTAAAGGTTAGTTTATGCTTCCACTTGAAGGTGTGTGTAAGTTCACCATTTGTGCGTGAATTGCATACATTTGTGTGTGTGGGGGGGGGCGGGGTGTTCAACTCGACAGAGGGATTTTGTCAGTTTGCGCATATTATTTAATATATAGCTTTGTTCTGTTTCACTTAGGATTGCAAACTGTGATTGGTCAGAAGACAGCACACCTCCGCTTGTCCTGGGGTAATATTACAGCTCACACCCGTAAAAGCATGTGAGCACACCTCGTCTGACCGCGCGAGAGAAATGGTTCAAAGCATCATGTGACCAAGGTCCTTAAGCCACCCTCCAGTTTGTAGGGCAAACAGGGAGAGCCTGTGAAACTTCTAGTGACGGCATTAAAAAGACATGCCACAACTCACCCTCAGCTACATAAAATGGAACCAATGTCATTGGGATATCATTGAGGGAACGATCAGTCATCATAAAGATAGAGTAGCTGCATTCTAAATTGAGAAACATTCAACAATAAAAATGGCCTAGCTAGTCTTACACATATTGTCAATTTGAGAGATTTGATCAATAGGTTGAGATGCATTGAGATGCCTAGATGACCCCAGCCAGGACCTGACTGTACCCACCCCAAGGTGCCAGCTCCCGACCGCAAGAAGGGAACATCCAAGGTTGGAAGGGCAGGGCGAAGGAGGTGGTCACGCCCCCAGATAATGTGATGGAGGGAGGACGGTCCGCTCCCATACCTGCATTGGGCGCCAGAGCGGGGATAAGCTCCGCCCCTGAATCCGCACGGGGCGTCTAAACAAGGAGATGCTGCACCCCGAGGCTGGACTGGGAGCCGGAGCAGGAGGAGGCGGTGGCGACTTGAGGGGCGCATCAGCCCACCAATCCAGTGGCAATGGTGGTAGTGGTTGGTGGTCCCACCCCTCTAAGGGAGGCTCAGGGCAAGGGACCGGCACTGGGGTTCTGGTGCCAGGGACTGTTTCAGGTGGCTCCAACCTGGGGACCAGTGCAGGAGCCCTAATGCATGATGCCAGCATAGGTGGTACCCAGTCCCTGAGCGTTAAAGGCAGAAGAGGCTCTCCTTCCTCCTCCCAAGGCTGCAGGGGCTCTCTCCTGGAACGGTCACCCCGGACATAAGGTCAGCTAAGTCAGTGAATTCCTCTAAGAACATACTTTCCTGATTTTAGCTGACTTTATTTTTTGTTTTCTTTTAACTGTATTTTAATTTCTTAAGTAGTGTTCTTGCTTTTATCATGTATCTAGTTATTTGCTTCATGCGTATATTATTGTCTTTGCACTGTGAAGCACTTTGTAACATGATTTTGAAAAGTGCCCTATAAATAAAGAATATTATTATTTTTATTGTGGAGCCTGGTCTGATCCTTGCTGGCCTATTGTAGCACGAGGTTCCTGCGGCCTCAAGTGTGTAACAAGGAATTCTGGTCTTTTTCCGTTGCTGGGATCGCAGCAATGACGTTCCCAAGGTAGATGTGTACATGAAGCAACTGAAAACATCCTTATCAGATTTTGTAAAGCCTTGTCATTCAGAGAAAATTTACAAGAATTAAGTATAATGTATAAAGCCGGGTAGTTTGTAAAAGCACTTTTTAAAAACTGCTGATTGAAAAAGGGCTTTATAAACCAAATTAGCTTGATCAATTGATTGACTGATATGTTATAAGTACAAATGGTCATTCTAAATGTGCAATCAAGGCAAATGAATGAAGTCTGTGCAACTGAAATGCAGGGGTAACAGCAATGAGGATCCTGAGATAGACATGTGCATTAGGCAACTGAAAACGTCCTCATCAGACTTTGCACAGCAGTGTTAGAGTCGAGAAGTAGGAGAGTAGAGCAGCAAGCTCTCTGAGAGGCAGTACTTAGCAGTGGGTATGCATAGTGTTGGTTACAGGGACACCGACAGGAATTCCAGGGCCCAGGACCGAATTGAACGTTAAGGGCACAATCCACGGTCGTTTAATGGAATCATAGTAATATTACTGTCCAAAAAACTGGTAATGTTTGATTCTTAAATGTATTTATTCATAACCAGGCCACGTTCAAATCCAATTGTCTTTAACAGGTAACTTATGGCATCATTTCAATTTGTAATCTACTCAGTCACAATCAGCCATTACTTAACTGCTACACACATTTTGACGTTCTGTTTTACATTTGTCCTTCCATTTCTGTGCTGCTAGTTTTGGTTTTAGCCAGATAGCTACTGCAGTTAAACAAATTTAAGTTGGTAAAATGTGACCATCTAGGGAGGATTTTTTTCGGTAAAAAAAACAATGACATCGCTTTACAATTACTCGTCGGTCAGAAAGCAGTTTCTCACCAAAGCCTGACAGAGAATCACGTTTCGAATAAAAATACGCGAAATTGAATTACCTGTTCCAAAAAAAGCATTAACTCAAGAGTTCGGCGTTCTTAGCCTAGCTAACGTTAGCTGACGGTTCCTGGTGGCTAGCAACATTATAGAGAGTTGGTCTAAGTCTTTCGCTTAATTGACTGTATAATGATGTCTAATTAAATAATCTGTAAAATAATCTCATGTTGAATGTGTGTGGTTTCGGGTCTCACCTAGATTAACTCTTTTCATTCAGACCCAATGTTTCATTCAGAAACAGTGAATGAAGAAAAACACGCTGTTTCAACCCCATTCATTTGTACAGAAACAGTTTTGGGCTCTCCCTGTTGTTTTGTTTATCATTGCTAAGACCCTGTAATAGTTCTGTACTACTTTTGTCTCTCAGGTGTGCCCTGAGAAAACACACCTTCAGCTGACTTGGTCTCTTCCATTTCTTCCTCACATGACTCAGCAAGCTGGTGTAGCACAGCAGTGTTGTCGTTGCTGGCCAATAGGCAGAGCTGTTTCTGAATCCCCCATCACAGTTATCATAGAGCTTCCATGGCTGCATACCTGACATCACACCCTCTACACGTTAGCCCATTGAGTTCAGGATCCTATAGTTCAAATGTTGATTAGCACCATGTAGCAGGTGGCACTAGCCCTGGACAAGCACCTTAATTTGTTACCTCCCTGACAACATTGGCCAGGGTGGGGTCCTGCAGCCCTAAACTGTGTTTGGAAAGCATGTTTCTGTGTCACTCAGTGTGCAGGCTTTACTCTTCTGCGTTGTGAAATTACACACCGATTCTGTGTTTTGCTGCACTGTGTCCCTAGTGTTCGGAACACTGTATTACAGTTATCCAATGGTGTGACTGTATCATGAATGCTAAAATAATTAACTACATGAATGACAATTTGTGGGGGTTCTGGTTTTTGATGCTTTGATGCTTCTATTAAACAAAGTTAAAGAGCTGCCTTGGGGTGTTTAATTCAGATATATATATATTATTATTCATGTCCACAGTAGGTCTTGCCTGCATGCAAAGTCTTCTCCAAACGGCTGCTGCTAATCCACTTGTTTGTCATCCTTGGCCTAATATCCTGCGAGGCAGAAACATTAGCCTAGTTTGACCTAATGACTGCTGGACACAGGCTTTATGGTTTGCATTCTTTCAAGTCAAGAGGTTTAGCAGAATTTAATATTAGTCAACATCTGTCAAGCAGAAATAAGACTACAGCATTTAACTTCAGCTTATATTTCAACAGTAATATATGTACCAAATACTACTTGAGGGGCGGGATGGAAGCTCCAGAGGTTTTCCAGATTGGTGTGGATGGAAACTCAGAAGACAGGTGAGTCCTTGCACAAAGGATGGTGACCCTGCTTGACTCGGGAGGTCCCCTGCTGCTCCCTGCAAATCAGACATGAACATGCACTTCATCACAGTCACAGCCACTCATCCTCACAGCACAATCCACTCTAAACAATAACAACCATTTGTTGTATAATGGTATTTATGGAACATACAGTAGCAATGTTGAAATGGTATGCATAATGTGTGGTATCTGATACCCTCTCATGGCCAAACTGTTGAACTGCAGTGTGTTTAGAATTCTGCACTCAAGAAAAGCACTGACAGATAATCACACTACATTCCGTAGTACGTTGTAACATTTGTGCTGTAGTCTAATACTATTTTATATGTGCATAACATATCTAAATACAGTGACTTGCATAACATTTTGCAAATGAATGAGCAAAGCCTATTACTCCAGGAAGAATTATTGGACTCATAATTAAATGATATGAATATACTCAAGTTAGAAGGCATTCCTAAAAGAAGCGGTGATAATCTAGTAAAGAATACTTATAAAAGTGTCCTGGGGTTGTCCAGCAGTCCAAGCTGATGCCTTCACTGTATTGTACTGCTGCCACATGGGTCTGACTCCAGTCCACTGTTATATCAGCAAAAACTCTCCTGTCTTTCATAACTTTACAATCCAAAAATCACAAAATGCATGAAAACAAATCTTAAAGAAGCAACAAAACCAAAACAAATATTCAATCTTACTTAAAAAGACGAATCAAACAACATTTTAAACCACAGAACATAGTCTTGATTGCATTTACTTCAACCTGTGTGTTTCTAACCAAAACTAGTGGCCAGACAATGTTACGGTAACTAGTTACAGCATTATACTCCCAAAGCTGTGTGAAGGGATGGGAACAATAAAGATATTTTAGAAGGTCAATATACTCTTTTGCATAAAAGTGGTCAAGACAATTGTGGAGATGCTTTTTTCATGTCCCAAACTCTAACTGCTTCCATACTATCAAATGTTATTATTACTTTTCATTCAAGTTGCTTAAACGAAGTCCACTTTTTAATAATGATCTGCTGAGTGATTTTAATACCATTTTAACACCTTCATAAGCATTACATGTGTTACAAAGCTGTCATGCTTTATAAAGGGTTCACAGAAGTGACAACACGTAATTACAAAGCCCTCATTTTCAGACAAATTAACCTGGAGAAAAGCCTCCATTGCGAGCTGATCTTGGGTCGCTGTCCTCAAAATGAGGTGGAAGCTGCAATCCCTAATCTCCTGTGAAATACATGACCACAGATTACATAGACCCACAAAATAACTGGCATTTTAATAAACGGTGATATCTGCTAAATAAATGTGAAATCCTGTTGACATGAGAAAAGGGCAAACAGTGGAGCACACGTAATATTGTAAACATAAATATTTGTTCATTTTCCTTCACCAGTCATCCTTTAAACATTTTCACATTCTGACGACACTGTATATAGGTAATAATAGCTCACATACACACACACACATTCATCCTCCCAACCCCTTCTTCAGTCCCTGACCTGTTTCCTGTCCCTAATCTCTGACTGGTTTTAATCTATGTGGAGAGGACATCCCCTTCGAAACCCTTTCCACTTTTAAAATACTTCAGCATTGGAATAAAAGCACATACTCACATAAAAGCTTCAAACTGAGGCTGATAGGGATATAGGCACATATGGCCATGCCATTTGCCTATCCCTCCCTAGCACAGTGGACTGTGGGCTAACCGGTTTAACATAGCAGATTATTATCAGTGTGTGATGGGGTTAATACGAAATAAATGCAGAAAAACAAATGTCTTGTGTACCAAGACTAAATGGCGATCAAATCTCTGACATTCAATCTTCATAATCTACCCCAGGCTACTGTACAAAGTTCGTAGGGGAATGAAACACTGCCAACATGTCTCAATGAACTTAAGGGAGTGAAGCACCTAAGTAGTGAATTTACATGTATGTAATTGATATGCAATATGGAAGCCTTCCAGTTACATGGTGTGTTAGGTTGGTCAGACTAGAGTGTGACTCCCGTAAACTCATAATTTTCTTATCGCCATTTATCTTTGCCATCCAACCCCACTGCCTTCCTACCAATTCCTCTAAACCATGTACAGTTTTAAATTGTCAGAACAGCTGTTATTGTTATGTGTCTTATTGACATGATTGAGGGAGGCAGGGCGCAAAGCACAGAGCAAAGATATCATCCTTTTAATTGTAAGAACAAAAGGAGAGTCAAAACCACAACCTGAAGGGCAGCAAACACAAAGCTAACTCCAAACAATGATCTCAAATTAAAGCTTCAAAAAGGGCCATTAAATAGAGACAACAATGTGCAGCTCCTTCGCTCTAACTGGGCAGAACAGCAAACAGTACCGACAGAGATGCCTAGAGGCACCTCTGGGCTCACGCGCTGACTGTGGCCCCCAGGTGGATAGAAGTTCCTAAAAGCTAGGGTACTCTCCATTTTCAATTTTGTGGCAGTCTTAATAAGTTGGTTATCATTTTCTTTTGAATATTCATTGTGTAAATGGCAAAAAACAAGAGGTAAGCTTTTCTTTATAATCTACTGGAAATCCAGTTTGGATGGGAGTAAAACTTTTTTGCCAGACCACGTAGACAGAGCCAGTTAAGAAGAGCGAATGTCTCTTACTGAGTGAGAGACCGCCTGACTGACTACCCCTGGTTAAATACTGTAGCGTAGTGGTTAGAGACGTGGACTGCCATACAGGGGACCGGTGTTTGAGCCTCGCCAGTCAAAACAAATTATGCAGTAGGATTTGTTCAAGATAGACAAAAATGTCATTCACCAGCAACCCTAAAACACTCACAGCTGTAACTACTGCCAAATTTTCCAGATGACAAACACGTATTTTGCTCTACAAGGTTGCCGGATCTTATACATTTTTGCTAACTTCCTATTGAAATTAATTGTTTAACTTTTGTTTACATTCTTTGGAAAATTCATTCCAAATCTACTTTGCCATCCACCCACTTTATTGATAACCTCTACAAAACCTAAGTTAAGTTTGTGTATTGTTAAATTTGTGTCTTATAAAGCATCTGTTTTGTTGATCTTTCTGTGACAGTGGAAGCTTTATTCTCTTTCTAGTTTGACTCTAGTAATCATGTTGTGTTTCATGAGATTGGCAAACCAGCCCTTGAATAAAAACATCATAATTTTAGACTTTTAATCAGAGAAACACCATTAAAACAATTTTCATAAACATGAACACAACTATAAAGGCAGAAAATATTACAATGTGTACTTGTATACCGTATTAGCATTTAGCATTACACACCGACTGCTTGCCATTGTTTAACAACATTCCCTTTAAAAACAAGCTAGTACTTTGCAGCTTGTTATGATAGGCGCATTTCACAAAAATATATATACATTTCTGTAAATACACTTAAAGCTACAGTCTGGGATAATGTTCACTTTCAATAAAAAAATGCTGTTTACAGCTCTGGACTTGAAGAACATAACTCAAGCCAAAAATAAGATATTTACATTCTTTACAAACAATTGAATAAAATAAAATGTCTATCCTTGGATCTGGAGCACTGTCTATGCATTTTAGGGAGGTTACATTATGTCATCCCTCTGTATACCAAAATAAGTGGAAGAGCCAACATTTTGTTATTAGATCCATTAGCAGATTACAGCTCAAAGAGTTAGTATGAGGACTTTATGTTGATATTTCATTTTTAATTAAATACATTTAGATCATTCATTAAATATTGTTTAGAATTTAGAAAGCATATAGTAACTGAAATTAAACCTATGTTAAAGTAGGTATAAAATATACAAAGAAAACAGTTTTTCTTGAATGATGCTTGTTCAAAATGCAGTATTTTACAAACAGGCATTTTATATGAAAAGCATTCAAATGGCCATTTCACTTTACCAGGCTATGGTGAGCCCAACCCAGCATCACAGGAATTACATAAATATGAAATTAACATGCAAACCGCGATTATGTTCAGCACGAAACTTTCAGCAGTGCTATTGCGTTTAATATCAACATATCCCAATGCCATTGGTCCTTAATGCGATTACGTTCAGTGTCAACATGGGAAGTGACATTTACCTACCATCAAAAACTGACCACCAGGGGTAGTTACGAACCTTTTTAATAGTTAAATGGAGCGGTTGTATGCAAGGTTCGTCTGGTCGGGGATGGAGGGTGAGCATTAACGCAGGTACTGTCTTGCCTAAACTTATCTGTGAATGTTATTCATAACAAGGATTTTTTCTCATTTTGAATCAAGTACATTAAGGATCAACATAATAACGAAATGTTAAGAAACAACGATATAGCGAGTCATTAAGGACCAATCGCACTGGGATATGTTGATAGCAAACGTGATTCCACCGGTTTATACTGAAAGTAATCACAGTTTTTAAATTAGTTGTATATTAACATATTTCCCGAGAGGCAAGGTTGAGTGAGATGGTAAAAAGTAGGCAGTAGATATGGCACACTATTCCATATGTAGTCTGAGTCATAGGTACACGAGGACACCCAACAACCGACAATAATATGCAGATCAGTCAAGGAAAATAAATTCTCAATGTATGCTTGCTCAGCTGTCATACATTGAACATTTATAGTGATATCTTGTGAAACAATAAAAAATGTTTAGTCATTTCATTGTGTCAACTTAAAAATAATAGCATTCATAACCCTTCAGCTTTTCCATATTTTGCTACGTTAAAGCCTTATTCTAAAATGCTTTTAAAAATATTTTTCAATATACAAAAGCACAAATAGGTTTAGAATATTTTGCAAATGTATATAAAAAAGAGATATCACATTTACATTTACTTGCTTTTCCTAGAGCTGTCCACCTGGTCAAATTGAGCCATCAGAGAAAATGTCTCTCGTTCAAGGTGGTGAGCCAAGAATCCAATTGTCAAACTGACCAAGATCCAGAGCACCTGTGTGGATGGAAAAAACTTCCAGAAGGACACCCATCTCTGAAGCATTCCACCAATCAGGCATTTATGAGAGTGGCAAGCCGGAAGAAACACCTCAGTAAAAGGCACATGAAAGCATGGTTGGACATAAAAGACTCAGATAATGAGAAATAAGATTCTCTGGTCTGATAAAACCAAGATTGAACTCTTTGTCCTGTATGCCAAACATCACTTATGTAGGAAACCAGGCACTGCTCATTACCTGGCCAATACCATCCCAATGGAGAAGCATTGGGGTGGCAGCATAATGCTGTGGGGATATTTTCAGAGGCAGGGACTGGTTGAAAAGTCAGAATAGAGAGTAAGATTAGCAGAGTAAAATACAGACAGATCCTTGTTGAAAACCTTTTCCAGAGGGTTCATGACGCTCATTGATCTTTCATTGATTTACAACCCTGTTTCCAAACATGTGGTATGCTGCATAAAATGTAAATAAAAACAAAATGCAATATTATGCAAATCATTAAAACCATATATTCAATAAAAATAGTACAGACAGCATATCCTATGTTGAAACATATATTATATTGTTTCTTGTCCACTTTGAATTTGATGCCAGCAACACGCTTCTAAAAAAGTTTGGACAGAGGCAACAAAAGATTGAAAATGTTGTGCAATGCTAAAAAACTAAAACTGGTTGAAAATCATACAACTACTTAGGTCAATTGGCAGCAGGTCAGTAACATAATTGCGTATAAAAAGATAATTCCAGAAAGGATGGGTCTGTCAGAAGTTGGAATTTGAAGGGGATCATCTGTGCCAGCAAATAGTCCAACAATTTAAGAATAATGTTTCTCAACATAAAATTGCAAAGAATTGGGGGATCTCATCTCATCATCGATAGTATATAATATCATTAAAAAGATTCAGAGAATCTGGAGATATCTCTGTATGCCAGGGACAAAGAACTGCCACATTCTCTGGGCCCAAGCAAATATAAAATGGACTGGAGTGGAGTGCAATACTGTCCTGTGGATTGGCAAATCAAAATTAGAAATGATTTTGGGGAATCATAGACGCCGCATCCTCCGGACTTGAGGAGACCATTCAGCTTATCTGCGCACAGTTTAAATCCTAGCTTCTGTGATGGTATGGGGATGCATTTGTGCACATGGCATGGATGACCATTAATGCTGAACAATATATACAGGTTTTGGAGCAACATATGCTTCTATCCAGGTGACATCTTTTTCAGGGAAGATGTGTTGATTATTTTATGCCTTGATTATTTTAGCAAGACAATGCCAAACCACATTCTGCATGTGTTACAACCGCATGGCTCTGTATTAAGAGTCCAGGTGCTAAATTGCCTGCCTGCAGCCCAGACCTGTCAAGCATTGAAAATATTTGGTGCATTATGAAACGAAAAATGTCAAAGGAGACTATGAATTGTTAAACAGGAATGGGAATATATTTGACTTTAAAAACTACAACAATTGGTCTCCTCAGTTCCCAAACGCTTACAGAGAATTGTTAAAATTAGTTGATGCCACACAGTAGTAAACATACCCCTGTCAACTTTTTTTAAATGTGTTGCTGGTATCAAATTCAAAATGGGTATGCATTTTCCAAAAACCAATAGTTCTCAGTTTTAACATTTCAATTGTTGTTTTTCTGCCATTTTCAATTAAATATTGGGATAAATGATTTGCACATCATCACATTGTTTTTATTTGCATTTGATCCAGCGTCACAACTTTTATGGAAACAGGGTTGTATATCAGTGACGAGTATAGAATCTTAATTTTATTAACTACAAATAAACTGAAGTCTTAATTGTATGGCAAGCATTCAACCCCTTTGCTATGACACACAGTTGTGGAGTAGCCAGTTTCCTACAGAAGGGACATTACAAGATGAAGACTTCCCGTGTAAAATGTAACACCGGTTTCTAGAAGAACCCATGGCATGGTCGAGCGTACATCCAAAACAACCACATCTATTCAAAAAAGTTACCATACTTTAAAACACTGGAGCACTGTTAAATCCATTTTAGAAATGTTTTAAGAAAATGGCACAACTGTTAGGAGCAGGCCACTGACTGGCCACTGACAATGAAATCCCATGGCCAGGGTGGGAGACACATTCAATAATAATTGTGTTTCACATAACAGGCCTATATGGAAATATAGGGTGGAGAATGTCATTCCTAATTCGGTATGGATTATGGCATAAAACAAGGTGAACCCACAGCAAAGATGTTCTCTGGTCAGATGAGACCAAAATGTTTATTTTTGGCCTAAAAAACATCTTCCTGAAAACATCCTAATGGTAAAGCATGGTGGTGGCAGAATTGTTATGCGGATGCTTGGAATCAGTAAGGACTGCGAAACTGGATGTGAAGATGGAGAAAAATTACAACCTGCACCAGTCTGTAAGGACCTTGGACCATTTAGCAAGACAAAGATCCTAAACACAGACAAATACACACTAAAGTGGTTCAAAAACAGGATCATGATGCCCCAGTCTAATTAAACTGAGAATCTCTGACAAGACTTTCATATTTCTGTTAATTAAATGGCACTTATCTACCTCTATCTAGATCTTGAGGAATTTAGCCAAAGGGAACCGGTAGAAATGTCAGGAACCAAATATGCATAGCTGCTAAGCAACCCTAAAACACTCACAGCTGTAACTACTGCCAAATGTGACTCCAACATGTATTGACTACAGAGTAAATCTAACCAAAGCATTTCAATGTTTTGCATTTGCCATTAATCCCATAAGCACACATTTAACAAAGAGTTTGCTTGGTGTTTTGTCTTGAAAACTCCCTGAAAATGTCAGGTGAATTTGCATAATTAGTAAGCATTGCACATACAGAGACTGGGATTAAAATTTGGGTTTTCTATCTGGTTGGAAAGGCTTGTTTCAGGATTAGTCAGATCATGTCAACCAAAATCTGTACTTTACGCACCAGTGGTTCTTTGCTCTGACGTCACCCTGGGTGGATGGAGATTTCACTTAAAGACCAATTCAATTGTCAAATCAGTCCGTTATTGTTGGGCACCAAACAATATAAAATAAACGAGTGCAATGTTAAAGGACATGAGCCACCAGTCTTACGAGTGTAACTGACAACACGAACTGCAAACATTTATAGCACTTCGGAGATAATAAAATACAGGAAAGATTCTACTAAATCATGAAAAAAATATAATGTACTTATAATGACAACGCGTGAAATGTTATTTTTGACGAACACAATGGAATGGAACACAATGTTATAATGGAATGCAATGGCTTGTATGTTGTTGAACAACACCTGAAACATTTTCCCTAAGCAGGTTTTCAATGACATTTGCATTACGTTTTGCTGAATAAAATGTTGCAGACTAATTCCTTGTAGGTGGACGTTGGTGGAAATGACCGATATTGTGATTTGATCATCTTGACCAGATGACGTCCACATGTAAATACAAGGTGTATCCAGGCTTAAAAAGATATCCTCCGGTCATTGTTCTTTACTTTCGCTGCTGCCAAGCGATATGCCATGTATAAATTCAGTTAAGTGCACACATTGAAAGATTAATAAAATACATCTAGAGCTAACTGCAAAATTGGACATTCAGGGAGATGTAACTGATGTAATGTAGGCTGATGTAATCAGCCTCCTCACTTGCTTGTGGAACGACAGAGGAAAGAAGAGCAGAGCATGATAAGCTAATCAGATCTGCAGAAAAGCTTGATGAGAAATGAATAAACTATACCATGACAATGCCTTATTTCTTCAAACACTGAATTATAAAGTCAAAATGTGTATCCCTTTTCAGCTGCATTTGCTGGAGGAAGTGGTCTCCTCACTGCTGGTAATGAGATGGTGACGTTGCACGGGGTAAGGGTAGAAGTACAGTCAAATAATGGTCCGAAAAATACAAGCACATTCATGGACGCAGTAAAACACACAGACAGATCGCATGTAAGCCAAGCTGAGGTTTACTGTTCCTGTTCCTTAGCCTGAGCGAGGGCTTGCTCTGCCCTGGACGAGCCCTCGAAGCGCTGCGAGGCGATGGCGGCTTGGTGAGACATGCTCTTCCTCACTATGTCCCCCTTCCTCCACAGAGTGATCTCCTAAGCAAGGAAACGGAATATCGTGGTGTTAATTTTACGCCACATGGAAAGCAACACAGCAAGAACTTCAACTTTTTAAACAAGAAACATTTGGTACGTTTATTTTTGCACGTCCTACAGAACAATAGCTAAATGTACCTACAAACAGCCTATATATATCTATATAGGAATATGACAGGACTACTTCAATTACGAAGCACTCACATAGAGAATCTAAATTAACAATGATCTAGCTGAGATTGCAATTATGATCTAAAGTTTGACCAATTGATCAGCCGGGCAGTAAATCTGAGTCAATGTGAGGCTTTGAAATCAGGTGTTAATTGGCGTTAAGAACGGTGGTTATGACTGATAATTAAAAATTCTAATTTAAGATGCATTCTTACTGCGAAAAACAATAAAAATAGCTACAATTCAGAATTTGGGCTGGATGTTCATAACTCAAGTTTGAAAGGAAGAGGTTATGTTGATATGGGGCATATAGTGACACATTCATAACATAGTCAACAATTGTCTGAGACCTGTTTTGGCTTAACAGTGCCACTTTCACAACAAGTGACCAGAATTCCCCCCCAAATCCATCTTTAAATAGCAATCCATGCGACTGTGCAGACATCCGTGACCTCTGGTCTGAACAGAACAACCAAACAACTAGAATTTGAGATGTCAGGGTAAGCTGCTAGCTAGTTAGTATTAAACGAATGTATCTTTATAATAATAATAATAATAATAATAATAATAATAATAATGTCACAATCATTAGCTTCCCACTCTTGGTTAGTATAACTAGCTGATTGGCTAGCTAAATAATCAGACGTCTAAAGTTAGTATGAGCTTTAGCCTACAATGTTGCATAAATTAATTATAGTGCCTGTTACCTTCTCATGAAATGACCCCTATACCATGGCCTACATGAACTTTGCCAAATGACAGCTGGTTTAACAAAACATAAACAGTTATTTGCATTGCAAAATACTTTAGAAAGTGTGAGAGGGACGCGTTTAATTAGATTTCCACGATAGTAAGGAAAACAATCAAGTGGAAATGTAGTATAATAGCTTATCCAGTTAGTGAAGAGCCTATAAAGCCAGCGGTGGTCATTTTTGATCTGCAGGACCAAAGCAGTGGCTCACAAAGCTTGAAACCACTGGCCTGACCATTCCTTCCTAACAAATACAACAATTCATTCACCAAAATATGTTAATAATCATTTCTGAATATTGAAGGAATTGAAATGTGACAGCAATACTTGGACACATAGCCAATTGCAAACCAAACTAGATCTCTGACATGAAAACGCTCAATCAAATCACCATGTAGCCTACATATGCCTCCTTTTAAGATTTCTAAACTGTTTTCCTTTGGATAATGTAAAGGTATGCCTACTATTTTCATCAGACAAGCTAGATAAATTAAGCAGGTGCTATATATTATATGGCTATGCATGCCCTGTGTCCCCACTCCCCACCTTTCCATATCCATACTAATGACAGCTCTGGTGGAAAATTGACGTATTTCGTATGACCAAGAAATCATATTACAAGAAATCATACTTGAAATTTAAAGTTAGAAGGCCTCTGGTGTGCGTGGTTCTGCTATCCTTGCTGAACGGGACGTGCCTACAGCAGATAAGTACAGCTATGGCTAACATCTCAAGGGCTGTAGACATCTTGTTATTCCAACATCAGCAGAACAGCTTGTTAAACCATAATAAAACTTAAATTGTTTTAAGAATCTACAGTCTCTCTGTCTTTTCTCATTAGAATTTCCATGACATTGGTCATTACTCTTCAAATATCAAGAAGCACATCTGTTTAGTTCAAATACTAGAAGTATATGACGTAATACCATAGGTTTACCAGATCAAATGGGCAAAAGGTACAGTATATCAAGCAACCTCTGACCTTAGAATGCCTGTAAGTATAGACCTCTAAAATAAAATTATTAACACCAAGTTTGGTGTAAAAACTAACACTCTACCTACATTTGTTTGTGCTATTAGTCACAGAACTAACTTGAACACAGCAGGCCAGTGAAGTCCACAGGGTATAAACTGTTTTAAATAGAAACATATATTTTTTTTAAGAATCGGATGCAAACGTCAGAATGAGACTTGAAAAATCACAGTCGGTCAGCCTTTATCAGGAACCAGCTCATATCTACAGTAGCAATACCATTCACATCTCTAATGTGAGTCTGCAGTCTCAAGCGGATTGTTGCAAGTAGATACCTGCTGTTTGAAGTAGCGCCTCTCCTCCTCATCTATGAGTACCAGGTTGAGGTAATACCGCACAGAGTACTTCTTGTTGATGTCCCTCATCGTCGGAGTCATCTCATAGCCAGCCAGGAAAAGTCGGATAGGAATTGATTCTCCTGAAAAACAGAACACATACTATTAAAAGGGACAGTTCACCCAAATTACGTATTGGTTTCTATGCCCTTTAAGCAGACTATAGGCAAAGCATGACAGCAGACTAACTTAACCCTTTCTAGCAGGAGCACTCGAATTTTGGATTCCTAATTCCAATGGTTCTGCATTCAAACACATATTTTTAATCAGAAAACTGCCATAAACCTTGAAAACATAAGCTACATACTGATATAATTGGCTAACGCATTATCAGTGGGAACTTTTTTTATTCAGCCCCTAAATATGATTGAGCAAGATCCCCATTTCCCTGAGGCGATTTTAGACCATGGTCAGAACAGTGGATCTGGAGTCTTACTTTTGCAGATTTGATATGCAAACGAACTCAATCATTTGAGGTAAGGAAGATACATAATTGCTCATTACAATGTTTTACTAATAGTGTCACTAGATAGATTCAATCGTTTTTATAAGTCAATTTTCAATGCTGAGATACTATCGGTTTGATGTTTGCTAAATCAGCTTGACAGAAGCTATTTGGCCTGCTCTAGTAGCCACCCACATACACAGATTCTGAATATGTGGCTATTTCTCTATATATGACAATGTAATTGAACAAAAACATGTTTTGCACAGCAATAGGGGACAATAACAAAGCTACGTTGTTAAGTGTCACCACTACAAGTCACAACAAGTAAATACACTAAACTTAGCCAATTAGAGACTGTAGCCGCAAACTAAAAAACGAGCCAGAATGGGAGTCAAGTCACTCTGTTCAAGTGCTGGCTTGTTAGTAAATTGTCCTTCTAATGTTTTGCATATCAATATATGAGGTATCATGTGACTTGGTCAATATGATGTAAATATTGTGGAAGAAAAAACACGATTATACATAACTAGCTGTCATCAATGTAAAATAAACTGACATGGTTTTCCATCCTGGCCATTATATTTCTACTACAGTATGGCACTGTTACTTAGATTTAGTAATATAATAGTAAACTAAATAGTTCTTATAGCAATGCTTGGAATTGGAAAGAATTAAGCAATTGCTATAAAGACTGAATATGAACCGAAAGCTATTTCAATTCATGGCAAAAAACATTTGTTTTTCTTTCATTCGTGAATTACATTGATACAGTAACTATCAATAAAGGTGGCAGCAAAGATTTTGTCTGTCCAGAACAAATCCTAATGCATAATTTGCTGTGACTGTGACAAAATTCTAACTATTGGTTGCAGGTCCACATCTGTTACCACTACACAATTTACCAAGTGGTAGTCAGTCAATCACTCACTCAGTCAGTCAGTAAGAGACATTTTCTCTTCTTAGCCAGCTCTGCTTACGTGGTCCGGCAAAAACACTGTGCCCTTCCTTTTTTTTTGTTAATAATTCCAATAAACCAAACATATGTTAACATTCAGCTGTCTCTCAATATGATCAAGATCAGACATTATTGTCAATTTCAAAAACAATCTCTGCTGGTTGCTGTTACCACATACCCCTTACAGGTGCGCCGTCCATAATCTCATACTTGGCTATGGTTTCGTTTTCATGGTACACATTTGGGCCCGTTCCCGTGGTCTCTCGCTTGATGATATCAATTTCCATATGTCTGATCTTGATTCGTACCAACAAGAAGTAGATCTTCCCCACAATAACATCTTTTAGGTGGTACCTGTGTCAAATGGACAGTTCAAACAATAACAGTATTTAGGTATTAGTTTCTTACTTGCTAAGAATGGACAGGAAGCAACAGAAATGCACACATTGGTTTTGCTTGATTAGCCACTTTATCAAATGCTTATGAGAAATGCTTCAATAAGTTGTCCAAACTACATAAAACTTTTTGCTTACCTTACACTGACCAGTGTAAATACAATATTGTGACATATGTACTTAAATGTTCTTTGAAGTTTTTATAGCTTACAAATCATGATAAAAAAACACTTTTTGCAATTTAAAAGAAGTTACAGCAAGGTTTGAAATCCTCAAAAAACAAAGTGTTGTGAAAAATTACAGTCCCCAATCTGATTTTCTGCTTTCTTCCACATCAATTTTTGTCAGAACTTATTGTGGGTTTTTGTAATACATTAATGCAGTCAGAGAGACAAAATTACACCAAATGATAGGTGTTGGTTTCATTTCTTTGGTGTTTTAGGTCATCAAATATGTAATCTTCAGGTGTGTTTTTTTTTACACAATGAAGGTACCCAATGGGGTATTATTAGGGCCTGTTGAATACCTTGAAAACAATCCAGCCTGATTTGGGCTAGCCCAGTCCATTATAAAATAGACTAACTTTGGCTTTTGCCATTAAATTAAAGTTGTTAGCATAGCACACAAAATACAAATCTAAGTCATGCTATGATCAAAAGATCAAGGAAAACAGTTATTTGTCCTTATCACTGAAAAGGTCACAAAGACATTTCTGTTGCTTTGGGTCTCCATCGAACCTCATTCAGAGCCATATTGTTCAAGTAAAAAAAGTTTGGGACTTCCCAGTGGCCACCCACAAAATAATACAGAAAGAACCTATAACATCCAAAAAAAACTATAACATCCCAATATATACAGTCCTCAGTCTTTATGACTTCACCATCAGAACAGCACTGGACACATTTTTTATTTGTGGCAGAGAAGAAATGTGGAAGATGATCCACATGAGTTCTGGAAAAGTTATAAATAGACAGAAGATTTTTTTTAAATTATCGGGTGACCTATTATTATCGATCCTAGTATTTCTATTTTTTTTTTCAATCACTCCACTCCACTCCGTATTAACAACCTTTGACAGATGGCCAAGCATGCTGATTAGTGTCATGGTTTGGGGATGCTTTGCAGCATGGAGAACAACATGAATTTTGCTTTATATTAGAAAATTCTACAGGAGAAAGTTGATCTATCCATCAGTGAGCTGAAGCTAAAGCACTGCCTTAATAAAAGATTGCAGCAAAATATTGTTTTAATTGTGGAGATCACCTCGATCAATTGCCATTTAGATTCAGGCTGATCTTCATTAGTGGGTAGAAAAAAATAAACCTAGCCTTTGGAACAAGAACATCTTCCCAACAGTCAAACATGGAGTAGATGCAGTGATGTTTTGGTTTATGTGTGTATTACATCATGAAATCCTAAGTTGACCATCAGAATGGTTAAAGATCAAAACATTTTATATTTTGGAATTGTCAAATTGCAGATCAAAACCACGGAGATGTTGTGGAAGAACCTGAAACAAGAAGTTCATGCAAAATAACCACAAATGTCAGTAAGTTAAAGCAGTTCTGCTTAGGTTGGGTCAAAATGGCACTGTGCAATACATATCAGACTGCATTTTTTGCATTCATTGCAGCTACATGTGGCATAACCAGTTTTTGCATCTAAGGGGGTGATTCAATTCACACTGGGTTTTGCATAACTTAAATAACTATATTAAATAAGTATTAAAATGTTTGTTGTTGACTCATCTTAACTAATCTAATATTACAGTTTGATTGAAAACTTAACATTTAGTGACAAAAAGACCAAAAATAGAAAAAATATATATCTGGCCAATTATTTTATAGAGCATTTTCGGACAGTGATAAGTTTTGCTATTTGGGCAAAGCACATCAGATTTAAAATATAACAACAAAAACGAGTTTGAAATGCAGACTGTCAACCTGAGTTTGAGTATATTGATTAACCGTGAACAATGTAGGAATTACAGACCTTTTTATACACAGTCCCAACATTTTAGAAGATCAATCTCAAAGAAATTTACAGTGCTGTCTTAGGCCCTTGAAAGTTTAACTAAAGTCATTTATTTGGATGGTAAAAAAATATGTATATTAATGTACATAGTTTTTTATTATTAAAACTCAAACTACTCAAATAAATGCTTTAGTTTGAGTTAAAGGTGTCTAAGACTTTTGCACATTACTGTATATTTTCAGCACATGGTTGCAAATCTATTGCATCCGATGAGTGCGTAAAGTCTGGTGATGCTCTGGAAGGCCTATGCGGCTGCCACCTTCAGTTTTTGTTTGTTTCTAAACCCATTTTCCTTCAGTCTTGTCTTCAACCTTGAAACTCGTACTCAATTGGACGCTGGTCAAGTGATTGACATGAAAGACATTTCGGCACCTTTTTTGCCCAAAAGTTTTAAACAAATCTTCCTGAAGAAAGCTCTGATACATGATAAAAACCAACTATGGGCTCCCTGAAGCTGAAATTCATCTGTACATGGCGGACTATGTACAAAATTTGCAGTCATTTCTAAATGGTTAATTCAAAATGGATGAAAACACCCTAAAGCTGAGTCCGTGCTTTAACCCCATCATCAATGTATCAATTTGAATCAAATGTGCTGGAGTACAGACCCAAAACAACTCATTGTGTGTCCTTGTCCAAAACTGACTGATTATATATAATCAATTAATTTAAAACAGAATAAGCCCTGGTAACAGCATCATACTTGGACTTGTTGTACTCAAACTCAATGTGCAGACAGTCTTCAATTCCCACTTCCATCTTAATAGACGAGTTGAGTTCTGGGTATGTGCTGAGTGTGTGCACAACAATTTCCATCTCTTTACTGATGTCATTCAGTCTCCGGCTTACTGTTGCCCTCAGAAAGTAGCTGAAATAAGAAAGAAAAATTAACATAAACTAATCTACTATACACTGGTATAAATACATGATGAAACTATACATAACACCTAAAATAATGGTGATAGGAGTCCCATTATTGCATGATACATGCTTTGATATCACTGTATGCACTACACTCAAAGGACAAATGAAATTAAGACACAGTGGATTTACACTGGAGAAATGGGTGTCAACTATCCAAACTATTTGGTCTCAATTTCAGTATTATTTCTACATAAAGAAAATATTTCAGTTTTGTTTAATAAATAATAAAAAGGTCAAAACTTTAACAAAAGCATCTTATCACAGAAAATGCAATCTATTGACAATTCCCTGTTAACAACGACAACAAAAGATCACTGTTATTAGGTGATGTAAAAGTGATTCAATGGAACTCAAATTGTATGACAAGATAATTGATTAAGCCCTTAACATGAAAATGGTGCATGCATGATTTATTCAAAAAAACACACGCTTGTATTTGAGAGAACACAAGAGAATGAAGCCAATGTAACAATTCCTATTCATGGATGTTTCATGTCGTGCTGTTGGTGATGCTTGGTAATGCTTGCTTACAGGTGCTTACCGTAATTTGACATTCTGGCCTGTGTAGGACTCGTATGGTTTCTCCACATGAGTGAACTCAAAATCAAAGGTCTGGGACTGTGTTAGCTCCCCAGGTCGGGCCAAGTCTTTGACCAGAGACACAAACTCATGGTGATTTCCCCTGTCGTAATACAGCTCTGACAAGAAAAACGGTTGTTACCTAGTGAGCAGAAAACTTTTCAACCTCTTGTCCTCAAAGGACAGTGTCACCAGTTTTCAATGGTGAAAGAAAATCTCAACAGGTACAATAAAAAATGTATTACAGGTAAAAAAAATTAAAGATTCATGGTAATACTAAAAAACACTTTTTGGATTTCTGAATCTTAGCATACAAGTGTACCGTACAATAATGTTTATTACAAGGATCCCAATAAAGAATCTATGCTGCACACCTCTCTTTGATTTGCTCTGCTGGCAAGGGAGGTGTTTAAAACATGTGGGTAAAAGTGCCAGCTGGTTAAGTGTAGGTTAGTTAGGCTCTGCCTTGCTCCTGCTTTGCCAACTGACAGTTAAGAGCGATATAACTGCCAGTTTATTTGATCTCTAAATCGCTATAATGCACCTGTGCAGTGGATGCTCTCTGCTCTGGATTATTTTGGTTTAGCCCGACCTGATTTTTTCCACAATCAAATACCATTAATATATGCCTGTATAACAACTAGATCTTCGCCTCCAATGTTCCGGTGCATGCCCGATTATCAGCCATCCTAGTGGGTACAGGGTTGAGCATAACTGATTGCACCTGCTGTTGACTGCTTTTGTATCTGTCTGTAGTTGGGGAGTTCAGGAGAGGACTGCAGTTGTTGTTACCAGAGAGCTGTGTTTTTACCATTGAGAGGAGACCATTGAAGACATCTGCCTGAAACCCACTAGTTATACGGAGTGTCAACACTGACAACTGCTACTATCGGATTGTCCTCAGTTACAGTAGTTTGACCATCTGTCGTGGCTATGTTCTCACACAAAGTATAGAAACAGCCTGAGTTGTAAGGGTTGTGCCTTTTCTTTTGGACAGTATCCTAGTGTTCACAGACATTGTTTAATGGCTTTCTTATTGTTATTTTATTCGTCACCAGTTGGAGATTGCTGACTCTACCTTTTAATTGTGCACCTTGATGTTTTTGAAAACATAGCTGGAAACCATTTTTAACCAATCCCGCACAAGAAAGGCAGTCAATACACTGAACCTTTCACAGTGAAAACCACAAGCAGTCTTTGTTCTTTTTTTAATAAAATCTGTAAACCAACCTGGTGATTTATTTTCTATTAACCAAGCTACCTCTGCTGTTACAGCATGGCTACATGCCTTACTAGCCATGGGTGTACAGAAAGAAACATGAAACCGGGACAGAAGTTCACCTTTAAGCATGACAACAACCCGAAACACAAGTTAAATGTCTTATAGGGGTCTAGTCAGAGACCAAATCAAGACTGCTGTCCACTGATGCATATTTTATCTATCTTTGGCAAAAATTACCACAGTGAGTGGTAACCTGCCTTCAAAAGTCAATTACGGTGTTTCCAGTTATAAAGAACTTTTGTCAGAGGAAGCTGTTATCACACTGTAACATCTACCAACAGGCCCAAACTCAGACTCTCCATTATGTTAAACTTCTCTTATTTAGAAAATTAGTCAAAATTCTAAATTACACCCAATACATGTTATTCAATTCCAGTGCATAGTATGCCGGGCTCATCACTTGAGCAGTAGAGGGAGGTTGGCAGTATGTATACCCAAAAGCAGGCTCCTCAACCTTGTCTGCAACCACCAGGAGGGTAAAAAAACATGGGTGACTACTGGGTGACTGCACACACACAAAAAAACACACGACTGAGCCCACTGACTCAGGCCCGTTCTTCACTACAACTTTCCAATGCAAAAAAAAACTGTAGTCTTCCCAACAGTGCCGGTACTGGCATGGAGCTGGTTACACAAACAAGTGTGCAGGGCCCACATACAGCACATGGTAGATACCTGCTGCATGTTCTCAAAAGCAAATGGGGGGGAGCCAAAATGGGAAATGGCTGGGGAACTAAAAGACCCAGAAACAACAATTTCCAAAACAGGCAGGTCACTCTGGAATGCCCAGGAGACCCCAGCTAGTATGTGCTAGTCAACCCTTTACAATTGGAGACACAGAAGCCATAGGTAGGGAAGGACAGCAGCAACTTTTTATCTTAGAAATATTATCTCCTAATGCCAGTAATACAATGATTACACTGTTTTATATTAAATTTCACTGAATCAATGGTGTGTGTGTGGATGTCTGGTGAGTCTATTTTTATTACATCTGACCTTTGTAATGTCTGTACTTTGTATTAGCTGTGGAACAGATCAAATACCCTAAGGACAGTACTGAATTCCTTTGCTTTAAATATATTTAGGGCCCGACAAATCTTAGAACACTAGAACTTGTATTTTGTGTATCACACTAGGCACATTAATTATTCAGAAGATATGTCAGCTTATGATAATGTATCGCACCACCAGTGGTTCTGGAATCCCAATGTGTGCACGTTTTGGTTGTTGTAGGTTTATTATCTCAATCAAGTGTGTAAGTGGTAGGCCAACATATGCAGCAGGTGTGTGAGTGCTAGGGCAAAACCTAAAACTTTCACCCCTTTGGGACCCGAGGACCATTATTGGGAAACACTGGCTGGAGTAACAGGCTGAAGATCACATACCTAAATTAGCTCAGGCTTTTAATGGGCTGTCAAAGCGAGATATACGGACCGCCCTTACTAATTCAAACAGAAACCTAATCCGAGTCCCTGATGTTGTCAACTTCGTTCAGAAACAAAAGCCTAATTTCTATTAGAAACATTTATATTGTTTTCATTCCACAGGAAGAAAAAGCTTGTTAGCAACTATTTGACAAACACAACCCCTGTTCATTTCTCCTCGCGCGAATTCTGTCAATTGATTTGAACAGACTTCGCCCGTGGTCTTCGAACCGCGCACCTGGTTTACGCGATGGGGGCAGTCCTATTCGAAAACACGGCGCAAAAAATTAGAACCCATGAATGTCACGAGACTGATCGGGTTTTTATTTGGTGTTCAGATGCAACTTTATTCTGTTATGGAAAGAGAGCAATTTAGAGCAATTTGGAGCATTTTAATAATCCACGCAACTAAAATGAGAACTATTTCCAAGTGAATTATTTTTTGCGCCATGAATAATGTTCTAACTCATGCTTTTTGGGCAATGACATCAAAAATGTTGTCCTGTACGTGTCACAGACTTACCAATCTGTCCAATAAACTCGATTTTGATGCCTTGATGCTCAAGTCTTTTCCCTGGATTCTTGAGTGTTAGGTTGATTTTTCCAGAAACTGTTTCGCCATCATAAAACAGAAAATAGTTGTCCTTTTTCCCATCCTCTGTTTTATGTTCAGCCTTCTTTCTTGTCTCGGCGTCATTCAAAACAATGTCGATTTCTGCACTTTGACCAAAACTAAAGAAGCTCATCACTGCACCTTGTTTTAGAGCCTATACCTTTTCAGCAATACTGTATATGCTGCATGTAAGCATAAAACAAAGACCCTACGTTACAGGCCTATGTCAAATGCTTAGTACGCGTATGACTGATTTTAT
Source organism: Esox niger (assembly GCA_016801105.1). Lineage (NCBI taxonomy): Eukaryota > Metazoa > Chordata > Actinopteri > Esociformes > Esocidae > Esox > Esox niger. Next base: position 77,644 of record JACXGJ010000154.1, read on the forward strand.
TTGGTACTGGAATTATTATGCTGACCTATACGAAACTAAATGAAGCGATAGTTCAATGTTTCCAAATGCCACAGCGTAGTGTAGCAATGTCCGCTGTAAAGCTTCCTTTTCAAAAACGCATGCGCGTAAGGTTAGAGATGCAGAAATTAAGCAAGACGGTTTACTTGGCAAAAAAAATGTTTTGTCTATATGCGCATGCGTGGGGACCAAGAACCGTGGTACCGCATTCCCACCCTCAGGGAAAGTTGCATACATATCCAAAGGGTCCCTTTTGGTCAGTCACTCCTATGCAATTAAGGGGACAGTACACAGTACTGCAAAGAATATTGACATGAGGGGCCAAGGCAACCTTTCCAAAAAGAGGGGCCACAACCACATACGGACAAGACAGCAAGACCATCTGTCCCCCAAGCCAAAAGCACCAAAGACACCAGGGTTTGTAGGCCATATGCATCAGGGAAGCAGCACCGGACCCTTGCTACCATATGCCATAAGGGTCTAGACTCAAGAGAAGTCACATTTCAAGACAACTGTCACAGGCCCAGAACCGCTAATTAGGGCCATGCAACACAGAGGTATAACTGTTCAGATGCTACTGCTTCACTCACCGGAGCTGGAAATTGCTTTGCAGAAGTAGGGAATCTCTGTGCGGTTGGTACATTTTATACTTCCTCGTAGTGATGAGGAAACAAACTTTTATAATGCATTGAAGGTTTCCAGACAATTGTATTAAAAATAGGTTATTTACTAGATTTGATCAACACAATGTATACTAGTGGCACCTGCTGGTCAAAATAATTTAGAGCATCCAAACTATTTTAGATTTCTGTGGATATAGATATCTGCCATAAGTTAATGCGTTTGTATTGTTAAGATAGTAAGAAAATTCATTCATAAATTTGCATGATCGTGAAAAAATGCCATATGTAAAACATGAAACGTAAGCCTGAAATTAGATCTGTGAACATACAAACAACATTTTAGGACTTTTACATTTTTATTTCTTATTTACGTCTACATTTATTTGTTACCGAATCGTTTTTCTACATACAAACTTTTGTCAGTTATCTGGCACCTGCGAAGATATGATCCGAACGTAGCTCTTTGAACTGTAAAGCTAGCAAGTAGCCCAGTGCACTAGCAATAAGTTGGACCAGTAGCCCGGTGCACTAACATAGCGTTGCGATTCCATGTTCAAAATAAAGGTCCATAGCTGTTTTTTTATTTTTAGATTTAGATTCAACTTTATTGTTATGAAAAGTACGAGTACAGTACAACAACATGCAGTTAGCATCTAACCAGAAGTGAAAATAGAAGAGGACAGTGAATTTACAATTATTAAGTATATTAAGTATAGTGCATGTTACAAGTGCAATGTAAATACAGTGCAAATGCCAATACATTTACAAGTGCAAATGGCACTTGTAAATGAGCAATGAAGGCAAATAGGGGAAGTCAGAAGATATCTAAGTATTAAGTATGTACAAGTGGGAAATTAATAGTTTTGCGATGAGGCAAATGCAAGTACAAATGGCAATTCTGTCTGTGCGATCGAGTAAATTAGAGGTCTAAGGTACTGCAGAATGTGCAACTAAAATGCAGGGGTAGCAATAGGTCCCCAAGGTAGATGTTATTTACATTACATTCTCCAGGTTTGAGTTACATTCTCCAGGTTAAATAGAAGCAACAAAACAACAACCCTCAAAATTAGTTTTTTTTCATATTTTCTAGTCAAACCAAAATCTAAACAATGAGTTGGGGTTAGGGAACTATTTCTCAATCCTGTTATTGGGGATTCCAAGGGTGCAGGTTTTAGTTTTTGCCCTAGCTCTCACACACCTGATTCAAATGCTGCCCTACCGCTTACACACTTGATTGATGTAATCAACCTGTTATCAAGTCTTTCATTTGAATCCAGTCTGTGAGTGCTAGCACAAAAACACTGCACACACCCCTTGGGGTCCATATGACCAGTATTGGGAAACACAGAGCTAATCCTTCAGGTAGATGCCCAATACAATTTAACTTCTTAAAATAAGCAACTTTTGCTGCTTATCATACATTTTATAATGTACATTTATGTACAACTTAATTCAACACTGTACTTAGAATGATCACATTTTAGATACCAGTAATGTTGTGCGGGAATCATATTGTGCCGGAATAAAATTCTGCGCTCTGATGAAGAAGCTGATTTGGTGGTTGAAAATGCTGCGAGAAGGCAGGAGGGTCTTGTTGGGTCACGGAGGTCCAGTCCTAAATACGGGCAGCAGGGATTGAATTATGTGAGAGACAAAGGGGTGAAGGTAGTAAAGAGAGACATTTTTATAGAGTACATAGGTCTGTGCGGGCAGAGATGGGAATTGTGGGGTGCAGGAGATAGGAAGTGGTATGGTTTAGGTTGTGGTATGGGCACACAGGTTTGAACACCACATTGGGAGTCATGGTGTAGTTATCTAGGATGTAGTTATCTAGTCATTGTTTTTATTTCTTAGGGGTACAGGCCTTATTGTGAAGGTGTGAAGTAAGGAGGCCATGACCGAGCTTACTCCAATACAGTAGGTGGCGGTATATACCCCTTCAGTTGGATGCGATTTGCCATTCAAAATCGAAAGAAGAATAAGATGACGTAAACCAAGCGGGCTGCACTGGAGTTGGCGGGTTTATTCAAAGATGGAGTTGATACAAGCACTAGAATTTTTAAAATTGAAAGAAGTCTCTGTAGGTAAGTCTTAGTTCAATTCTTCATAATTTTTGGGTTGCATAGCTATATTCTCGACATTTGAACACAGACGCGAAAGATGTCATGATCCTAAAGGTTGTTATGGTTTGGCTACCGTACTGTAACGATCTCCTTAGTTGGCTTGTTTACAAACAGTTACAATGTCGACGCTATCGCCTGCGCGGTGTTTAGATTTACCAACTCAAATGACGCGAAAGTATCTACACTGATATTACACTTCAAACAGACAAATTCGAAATACTTGCTGCATTTATATTCTGATTATTTGTGTGCATGTTTGATGAGCTAACTAGCAGTTAGTACAGTACAGTACAGCAGCTAGTAACACTACTACCCAAAGCGTAGGTTTGATCATTGTTCGGTTGATTTTATTTTATTTTTCCATACCCCTTTCCTGTCCATGTATGAGTAGATGCATGCTTCCGTATGCTCATTATAGGGCAGAAGTAAAAAAAAAATTCAGGCTTTTTCAAACAGTACAACTACAGTAATATTCTTGCTTTTGAAGCATGTACAGTAGTCAACGTAATTATTAAGATAACATCAGCTTACTAGCTACACAGATCGGCTGTTAATGTAACACTTTTGCGGGAATAACTCAGCGCTCTGATTACCATCAACACTGAACTATTATAAATACTCACGTGTGACCCCGTTCCTTAACCTCCTAAATATTCTGTACTGATGCTGCTTTGAGCAACTGCCACCAGTTTCTTGTTATAATTATTTGACGCATGCTGTTTAGAGAGGAAGCATGCTTAATTTGCAAAATATTTCTACATTTTCTGAGAATTATCAGCTGTATCTGCGCAATCTAGCTGCAGTAGTTAACAATTTAAAGCTAGATATATTTCTAACAGATCTTGCATTTTCTAAAGAATGGTCTTATGACAATCCTTTCTGACCGCCATTCTGCGGCTGTCATCTAACAGTGTAGCGCAGTAAGCAATAAACTAGCTAAGACCACGCTAAAGTTAGCTAGTTGGTGTGACGATATTACCAAACCATTCTCACCAAGCAATGACGTGACGTTTGCAGCTAAATTGAGATATGGGAGATAACGTTAGCAAAACGCTAATATCCAGGAGTGTGTTTTCAAGTTATTGGTGGGGACGTGTGCATACCGTCCCACCATAAATGTTCGCTCACGGTACCACTGCTACTCTGGACGTCCGGTACTACTGCTACTCTGGATGACTTTATTTGTGGACGTTATTATTCCATATAAGCTTCTAGCGTGTTGCGCTTGGAAGGTTGGTAACAAGACTGCACGGCTACTAGATTGAATCAGTACTTGTAAATGTCTTGCAATTCTTACTGTCTTTCTTTTACACCTCTTTTCAATATTTTGTGCCTTTGTTATTTGTGTGCATTTCTTTCCTGAAATCAGTTTTTTCCCAAAACAATGGATTTCTTGCGTCTTCTAGTTTTGTTTTATTTTATGTTCATTATTTCAAGTAATGAAACAATTCAATCAAAAAACGTTAGGGAACACAATCATCACAGTATAACAAGCAATGGTTTAGCAGGTGGCTTCACACAATTGCTGTAAGTAGTGATTTAAAAGTTTCCTTAATTTTTTTGATCTGCATAGATATGAAAAAACATTAGAAAAAATACACAATTCAAATAGATAATGTTGGATTGTCATGTTAAATTATATATTGGACTGTACTTTAACATTGTAGTTGTATAAAATATTAGTGTCCAAGCTTTTTAAGTCTTTAAATACCTGTCCCTAACGATTTGTCCTGTTAGGAGTGTTGGACGTAGCCCCCCCCAATGGCTACAGTAGTTGGTTATGTCAAGTCAGCCATTGTTTCATTGTTCAAACAGTTGATACTAATATTCATTGGTCTTTTTTTGTGCAGGATGGGTTGATGCTGTCTGGGATTTTGAATTCACTGAAACGCATCCATTAGATGCTGCAATTGCCATTAAAAATGGCTCAGGGGAATTCCAAACCTTATATAATCGCCTAATACCATATGTGACTGACACTGAAGGAACTGATGCCGCATCCCTGGTAAGAATGATTATATTCAAAGGGTCAATTGCAAATGTTTGTTTTTCCTGCCCTTAACCTGAAGTGCTTGATCCTCAAAGTATCACAGTCATGTTTTCAGAGCATTTTCTGCTGCTCTTGAATGAGAACACAGTATTACCTATGCAACATTTGTTTACTATGAAAATAAGAACATACCATCATAATACTGATAACTGAAGATTGTTCGGATTGAGAAGCTGAATACCTGTGATTATGTTTAGAGTGTCTGGACCGTGTTTGGTGACAACGGAATCTCTGTCAAGTCTCTGGTAGCAGTTCTGTCGTACTTTGTCTTGGGAGGGAAGTCTCATACAGCCAATGCTCAACAAAGGATCAATGCTCTACAGGCTGCCTCCCTTTACATATTGCTACTAGGAATCCCTGGTAAGTTCTGTATTAAGTAAAAGCTTGCCATTCAATAAGATTTTAATTCACCCTAACTCAGTTTCAACTCATCCATTTGCCCTGTCTCCACAGCTCCCTGTGGATTCAGGAGAGTTTGATTTTGGGGAGCTTTGCTAACTTTGCCATGCTAATCTGCTTTTCTGCAGTATTCAAACCAGGATGTCATGTGGGTAAAATTGTGTGTTGGTATGGTAACTTAACACTAGGTCTGCTATAAGCTTAGGCCAATTGGTGTTTGAGTCTGTAATTAAAATAAATCTGCAGTTTTGGGAGCTTCCTTCAATAACTTTTCCAAAATTCATGTGTTTTACATTGTTCTGAATTCTATAGTAACTAACTGAAAACACTTTAGCCTGTTTGCCTCTGCAATTTAAGCTGTATCCCTACCTTCTCTTCCAAAATGATGTCAATGGATGAATGGGCAATACCCTCAGATAAAAGACCATTGTGTCTTGGTTGAATGGTTGTTATAAACCCAGACAGATCTGTGATTTAATAGGAATGAAGAATGATGAGACTGGAAATTGTGTGTAATCTGGTGAGCAATTTGGATGCTAAATATAATTCACAATGTGTAGTTCCCCAAGGCAAACCAAACCCCAATGAATGTACATGCTGACAACATTTCAGGGGCTGCAAGATTTAAATGAGATTGAGGATCCTGAAATTCTTTCATTGCGTTCTTATTTCCTTGGTACCTAAGGTGGAAATGGCGTGGATGTGTTTGCTCTAGCCAGTTGTGATCTTGTAGCACAGCCAAGGCTCAATCCTAAACTGAGGATGTCGGTTCGATGCTAAAAAAAGAAGTGTAGGCTGTTAAATTGTCTACATGTTTTGAGACTTCTACTGGCCAAAGATTAAAACTTTCTGTGCTGGAGGTTCTGTGAATGTTTACTAGTGTCTCTTGGTCTTTTTGTCTTCCACAGGAAGTGTGGTCAACAAAGTGTTCCACCAAATCCTCTTTGACACTTGCTTGAGCACTGTGAGCCACTGCTGGCCGCAGAGCTCGGTCAAGAAGCGCAAGAAAGATCCCCTGAAGAGCTCTCAGGCTGACGGGAAACGATCCAAACCACACAGGAAAGACAATGAACGAGACGATGAGGTTTGAAGATATACTACCAATACTCCATTGTCTTTCCTGTGTGGTTTCAAGTCCTTTTTAAGGTTACATTATATGTTTAGTCTAATGATGTTTGTTTTGGTTGTCACCTAAAAGATGGAAATTGATGAGGATGAGGAGCAAGAGGAGGAGGTCCATTTGTCTCCCCAGGACTTACTGAAAATGCGAGAGGGAGTTGTTTTACTGGTGAAGAGTGTTCTCCATCTCCTCCTCAAATTCCCACTGAAGGATGAGCCACAGAGTGCAGACAACTGTGTACAGGTAATGGTGGATACATTCCCCTCAAAGTATTGGAATGGCAAGGCAAATTTCTTTTTTTTTTTATTGGTCACTGAAATCATTTGGGTTTAAGATCAAAAGATGAGTATGAGTTCAGAATTTCAGATTTAATTTCCTGGTATTCACATCTAGATGTGATAAAGAACTTAGGACAGCATTTTAGGTGAGCAAAAGTAAAGGAACAAATAATCTTAAAGTAAATAACATTTACTACTTGGTGGCATTACCCTTGCTTGCAATAAATGCCTCAAGCCTGTGACCCATCGACATCACCAACTGTTGCATTCTTCATTTGTGATGCTATTCCAGGCTTTTAACGCAGCTTCTCTGAGTTTTTGTTTGTTTAGGTTGTTTTCTCCTGTCTTACATATTTTAGCTTGGTTATTTAGAAAGTTATTTTCCTGAAACTGAACCTTCTTAATTAATATTTAAATATTCAAGTTTTGAGCAGCCACACAATTCCAAACTTAAACTTCTTTCTTGAATTTAGATGTTTGCCAAGCTGACTGACTTTGAACCTGTCATTGGAGAACTGACATTTGGTGCCAGACAGTCAGTATACACTCCTTTAGCCACTTTCAAATGTATTATCTGAAACTTAATCTTTGTGTTAAACTTATATATTTTCTTAAATACGTTATTGATCTTTACCCAGGGACATCGATAGCATGAAGACAATGCCTCAGTTGGCTTATTATGGACTGTGGTTACTCTGCTCCCCCAGTCATGGGGATGAGAAAGTGGTGAGCCATTTGCAACACAACAACCAGTAACACTTGTTGCTCTCTGCCCTGCTACTTAGTATTGTAATGTTTTCTCAAAAACATTTTGTTGGCTTTTTGGGCCCATATCTATCTTTCTGCTATCTTGCTGTTGTGCTAAGCATTTTGTTCCTCTCCAGGCTCTGAGCCGGGTGTTTCACAGGATCTTATATGTCATCTTGATGATGGCCAAGGGAGACAGTGGCCAGACCTCCCTAATGATGCCCACCCAAGCTGTCCTTGCTGCCAGGGACCAGGCCGTCCGCTTTGTCTGGTAAGAAATGCAAGTTTAGGGACCGTCTTTTGATATTCAGCATCAACAAAAATGAGGAAACCTGGCATGATATATAAAGGCAATAATTTTCGTAAGATGCTGTATCATTTAAACAGTTTCAGATTAACTTGGAACACACACACACACACACACACGTCCATGTATTGTATGTAATTATTAACAAATGCATTAAAAGTACACTAGGTCTGATGCTTGTTAACGTCTATCTGGGCAATGTTTTAATATTGACCAATGTGCCGTTTTCCCACTGCTCATCTCTCCCGGGATTTCACATGTTTGCTGCTGTGTCATTAAATGTTTCATCCCTTGTAATGCTATGGTTTTTGGTTGTTTTCACCACTTTGAGATTTTGGCTTGTACAGAGACTTCTGTAAAAGGTATCAAGTGTTTTTTATGGCTCAAACATCAGCACACTTCCAATTACACTTAGGCATCGCATGCAGCTTTCTGAGACTCTGGAATGACTGTTTTGTATTTAAACATGCAAGAATTTGCATGGAAAAAGTATTTTCCATATTTAGTTTCCAGAATAAATGTTGGTTCCAATACAAACTTCAGAACACATTTTTAAGGTCAAACATAAACATTTTTTTTGTTTGTGTGTTAATATATCCTTTTACAGTTTTCTAATTGATCTGAGGGCCCCAAAAGAGGAAGTGGGGACCCATAGACAGCCAGTTGCCCATGCCTGCTCCATAATAAAAGTTTAGGAGCACTGGAGCCCCTGACAACATTTTGTCTGTGGCTACAGGCCATGATTTGGCCAGACCAATTGTAATTATTTTTGTCAGAATACCAATTGGGGGGAAAAAACATGTGAATCATTTTATACAGTCGTTATTGTCAGCTGCGTACATCCCAAGTTTCAGTAGTCATTGGGAATAGGTAGCCGTGTAGTGAAACTGCTGTGTATTTTGGGTTTTGAAGTCACTCCTAATCAGTTGATACTTAAATAATTCAGAAATCTACACATGAGGTAATTGCAGACTGCTCTTTTAGGTGTAAATAGTTGACTACTGAGACAGTGTTTGAGAAATGTTTTGGTACAAAGTATGTTCAACTTGATCCAGTGTTTCATGAATATAGGGTTGTTATTGTTGTGTAACCTGTACACGCTCCATAATTATTGTAATTCTTGTATTAAGTTGTACTTGCCTTCTACTCGATGCAGTTACAATTGCTGATAGCCACCCTTTATCTAAAAGCCATAACAAATATGTTTACGTTTCACGTTTTTGCTGTCCTCCTTTGGGTGTAGTTTCGCTATTGCGCCCATATTTAAAATTTGGTGTAGTAGGCCCCAGACCAGTCATTGTATGAACAAGCACACTGTACCTATCTTTTTATTAATGAAAATAAAAGGCTCTGCCCCTGTGTGAAATCAAAAACGCATGCTACCATTAGCAGCAACGACTGTAGTTGAACACTTCAGTCTCTCAGCACCATGGACGAATTTTGTCCCACTACTCCAAACTGTACATTCTTTAACTAACTTTTTTATTGAATTTTTAATTTAGTCTTGCTACTGCACCTAAATCGGGGTTACATCTGGACATTATAAAACGTTACTTTTCTTGTTCTTGAATGTAGATCTGCTCATGTGTTTCAAATTATCAGACCATACTACCATGTAACACAATATTGTGCTTTGAAGTGATTTGCATTCTTCTGCACGAAAGCTGCACATGCTTTTGGAATATTCCAACAAGACAATGATTGCGTCTACTCAACCTGATGTAAAATTCAGCATCTGTTCTTAATTGTATATGTTGGCTACCCACTAAAAGATAATATCAGGTTTTTGTTGCAGTGATTGCTTATTACTCAAACAATTTATGTAATCCATTAATGACTTCACTTGTCTGAACGTGAGAAATAAAACTATAAAACCAAAGTGGTTTAAATCCTGAATGCAGATTGACTGACAGGTGTGATATATAAGAGTGTATATCATGGTTATGACCTCACTTTTTACCGCTCCAATGGGATTGTTAACTGTTTTCAAATCGCACTAAGGTATCTCTTGGGTTTGTATCATGAATGCTAATTGAAAACCGTTTGAATGAGACAGTATAACATTGGTATGACGTCATCACTTATACCTGTTATTTGTGTTGGTAATGCATATTTAGTTAATGCTAAATGTTAACAATCATTGTTAATGATGAAATATACTACATTTTTGATCACTTAATTTCTGTTTTAATAACAATCAACAAAAAGAGAATCAACAAGTAGAGGAATGTGCAAAGGCTCCAAGGCCCATTTGTTGGGGAAATACTTTTTCTCACAGCATATATATGTTGGTGGTGATGAGTCTGTTGGAGCTGTCAATTACATGCCCTGATGTAGCAGCATTTATCAAATTATTTTTCAGAGAGAGGGGCTACAGATGTTTTAGAAACCACATGTCCTCAGCATTTGTTCATTATATTCAAGTTAATCTTCCCCTCAAGGTTCCCACTTTCTGCTTTGTTTGCCGCACTTTCTGACGTATTAGAGAAACTGCACTAAGGTCTATGGAAAGATCCCAACATTATCTTTTTGTTTGGCTACAGCCTCAAATTAAATTTCTGTGATGTTGGACTGGGCCTGGGCTCCGGCTTCCACTGATCTGCTGTAACCATTCTCTACCTCTGTCTCATCATAGTCACATTGTTGAAGAGCTAAAAGAGCCGGCACTGCCCCTTTTACGGATCCTCCTGCAGCACATATGCTTCCGGGTAAACCCACCTTCACTCTAAAATGCAATCCATTCACAAGTCACTTCAGAACTAATCACTTAAAAGACAATGGCATTCGATGCGACTGTGTTGGTCATTACATTGGATGCCATTACATAAGAACTTTCAACTGACATGGGTTTACAGATGGTGGAAAAGACAGACTACCGTATGCATGGGGCCCAGGCCGTGGCCACGCTGCTTACCAAAATGCCCTGTGCCAGCTATGCATTGTTCATCAAGTGGTTGTTCGACTACTCCAGACACACCAAGGTACATTCTGACTTATGACTTAATTGTGGTTTCAGCTGATACTGAACTTTGTTTAATCGTACTGATCTACCTCAGGTTTCATACCGAATGTTTGCCCTGGATGTTGCCATGGTTCTGCTGGAGCAGCCGGAGAGGGAGGTGGATGAAAATTTGGACCCAGAGCTAGGCTTATTCCTGCCCCACAAGTTCTTGGTCCACCACATGGTGTTTGGTCGTCGATCCGACTCCTCGCCTACTGTACGGGGCCACGCCTTTGCCTGCCTGGCCCAGTGCCTGGAGCTGCCCTCCATGAATGCCACGCGCTGCGTCAAAGAGCTCTTTCCCACCAGTGAGTCACACAGACACACATTTACAGAAAAGGTTGCTTAGGGGTTAGAGCATTGTCCCAGGAACCTAAGTCCTGTGTAGTTCCAATCCCAGTGCTGGCAATGTAATTAATCAGTCTCCGTGTCCCTGAGCAACTCAATTACATTTCTCCCATGTTGTTTTGCTCTGACTAAATCTCTGATGTCGCAAGTAGAATAATGCACAGGTATTTCAAATAATTAATAGTGCTAGTAAAAGGGCAATGTTAGATAATTACCGTCAAAGGAAAAATACTGATCTTTTTTCACTTCAGAGTCAAATATATTTTTTTAATAATTAAGCCAATGCCTCTCCTTTGGTCTGTCTCTTTCTTTGATCTGCATATGGTCCATGTGTGATGTTCACGGGTGATTATATTTGGCTACATATGTAGTTGAGTTTGAGAGTCCACCTTTAAAAACAGTAAGGATTACATTTTGCTCAAGGTGAGACTCAGTAGGTAGGTATGGGCACACTAGTAAACTCTACTGAAAGTTTCAATAGATGTATACATTTGGCATACTGAATTGTAGTGTTTGTTTCATTTTAGCATCGGGACAGACTGTCTTGGAGGGTGACGGTTCTAATGGTAAGCTATACAATTACTGTTTTAAACTAAGTTTGACTCCTTTCACAGTGCAATTAAAAATGTTACCTACTCCTCTTCTTTTTAAGGCTATTTAAACCCACAGACAACTCAAAAAACCTTCAAGACTTTACCTTTCAAGACCATTGAGATCACCAATAATGAAAATTCCAGTTTTGAGTGTAAGTAAAAAAAGACATGTTGATGCTTTTTTGGTATGATAATGTGAAGTGGGATATCATTTTAGCTAACAGAGTAATTATTATTTTTGTTAGCAAAAGAGACAATGCTCTTACTGAAATGCCGTGTGAGTGACCCAAAGACCAATGTTAGGAAGTCTGCTCTGCAGGTACGTACTTCCATTTTTTTGTTTGAAAAACACGGTTCTACAACTGTCCTTTCAATTAGTTGATTGTACTCATAGACCACTCTAGTTAACTTACTCAGTGCGGATCAGCACCTGTATCTAGTAATTGTGCTATTAGCTGACTATCTGTCTGGATCATTTATTTGTGAGTGCAGTAATGCAGACTTGAGTTATTGGCTTTACTGGCATATAAGTGTACTTTGAGAATTACAAGTATCAAGTGGGATAAAATGGATATGATTACAGGTGGGAATATAGTGACTTTGCTACACCTACTGTGTCAGTAGTTGGCATATCAGCATATCGAACATATCAGCTATTGGGTCCTGTGGATTAACATTTTAAATGGCCCCCACCTTGTTGTTGAGGTATGTTTATACCGGAATGTTAATTTGATTAGATCTATGTAAAATGTGTTTAATAGTATTCATTTAAATAAGTAATTATTTAAGTGTTATTGTTTGGGATCCAGCCCTGATGTACCGGGCTCCATGGACCCCAGTATAGAACCACCAATCCCGAGGTTTGCGTGCATGACAACACCCACTGTCTGTAATCTTACCAACTTCAACTGTTTCTAGGCGATAACGGGGCTACTGAAACACAATGTGATCACAATCAGTGAGGTGAACCTGGCTGTGCTGTCGGAGCGTACCCGTGACCCCGCCCTTTCTGTTAAGAAGAAGGCCCTGCAATGTCTCATGGACCTCTTGGCTGTGAGTAGTTGTCTGTCTGGTTGGGGGTTACCTCTCCACTGCCTGTCCTTCCAGTACCCCCTGAACTGGCGAAACGTGTACAATCTCTTGTTCATGTGCGAAGACTCAAATTTCCTGCAGGCAGCAATAGTCATGGCCTTTGATGTCCTTCTGAGTGGTCCTAATGTCCACTGAAATTGCCTAATGCCTTCTGGCCTGGGCCAACCGTAACAGTCCAGCTTCTAATACCCTAGGGTGAGAATCAGGGCGTAGGTTTCATTTCAAATGTATAGGGGGACAAATATTTTTTGCGATGGCCAACAAGCTCATAGGTGTGATGTCCATATACATTTGGCCATATGGTGTATGTGCACTGGTGAACACATTTGACTGATTCCTGCCGAACCTGATGGAAATGTTTGATATAAGATCCACATTAGGTTGAAATCTCAAATGCAACTAGCTAACTTTTCAAGAGATGGACAATTAACCTAGTTAGCTATCTATTTCTTGTAATGTCTCATAGAAAGCTAGCTGTAGCACTCACTTTGTCTTTGCATAGAAACAATGCCCGTATGTCTAATTTAAGTATCTCCTTGGCTGGTATCATCTTGGTGCTAGCTGTGAATGGAATGCGCATAGTGTTAATGTGTTAGATTGTTTGTTTGCTTGCTAGCGAACAAAATGTTAGCTAGCAAGCTGTAATATGAATTTTGCCGATTGAGGAAAACTCTTCAGATGTGCAACTCTTCTGTAAAAGTGCTTATAAGCTCACAGTAAACCAGCTGTCCCGTCTGCTCTTAAGGCCCACCCAGATAGTAACATGGTGCAGAAAGCATGGTTGCGGGGTGTTGTGCCTGCAGTGGTGGACACTGAAAGCTCTGTCCAGGAGAAGGCCTTGGAGTGCTTGGATCAGACCATTCTCAGCCAGGTAAAGAGCCACAGCTCTTACAGCTACAGAGATGCCCATCAGACACTGACATGGGACCTGCTGGGCCTGCTGTGTAACGACTGCCAGGATCTTGGGTAGGTGCACAACTACACTGCCCTGGAGGATTTCATGTTGAATAATGTGCAATATTGAGTTTAATGTGTCTGGGGGTGCTTTTGAGCCACAAGTAGAAGTTTAATGGACCGAAGCCATAGAATGCATGTTTGATTATCAAAGTCCCAATTTGTTTGAATAACCTCGTCAATTACAATCTTACTTTTTAGAACTGTCCTCTGTTTTTGACTTCAGGATAAAACAATGTTCCTATACAATTTTGCTCTTAAAATATGAAGTTGCAACACCTCTTCCACCATGGCCAAAACATTTTAAGAGTTAGCAAAATAAAGATGGCAAACCCCATAACTTCAGCATTTACAGTTTTAATATCTACATGGTCAATGCTGTATAAAACGTAAAATAATCCACTTCACTCCTCTGTCCCCAGACGGTATTTCAGCAGGGCCTTCACAGTGTGGTCCAAGCAGAACAAGTTCACTGCTGTCTTCATCAACCACCTCATCTCTCACACCGAGGCAGAGCACGCGGCTGGGGCGTGGTTACTGCTGTCCAAAGTGGCTAGCTCATGTCCCCGCCTGGACTACGGCAAGATCCTGGATGCCTGGGATGACCTGGTCAGGTTAGTATGGGTCAGACATTTCATAGAGAAATTAATGAGAATTTCTTATTGTATCGAAATGTATGTCCAGTTTTTGCTAATTGGAATTTCAGTGTTCTTCTCTGAAAGCCATCTGAGGTACTCTTTTAGCTTAATTTCCAATGCACTTTTTTCAGGTAGATATATCATTATTCAAATCTACCATAAAGCAAAGACTTCACGAGAGCAAATAGAGGGTTCACCCCAAGGTGTAAACCATTCATAAACCTCAAGAATAGTATGGCCAGATTCGACTTTGCCAAAAAACATCTAGAAAGGCCAACCCAGTTCTAGAACAACATTCTTTGGACAGATGGAACTAGGATCAACCTTTACCAGACAGATCATCCCATCTTCATCCGCTTATCCGGTATAGGGTTGCGGAGGCAGCATCTTCAGCAGGGGACGCCAAACTTCCCTTTCCTGAGCCATATTTGTCAGCTCTGACTGGGGGATCCTGAGGCATTCCCAGGCCTGTGTCGAAATATAATCTCTCCACCTAGTCCTGGGCCTACCCAGAGGTCTCCTCCCAGCTGGACGTGCCCGGAACACCTCCCTAGGGAGACGTCCTGGGGCCATCATTACCAGATGCCCGAACCACCTCAACTGGCTCTTTTCGATGCAAAGGGGCAGCGTCTCTACTCTGAGTTCCTCACGGATGATTGAGCTTCTCACCCTATCTCTGAGAGAGATGCCAGCCAACCTTCTGAGAACTCATTTCAGCCGATTGTACCCGCTATATAGTTCTTTCGAATATGACCCAGCCTGCATGATCATGGGTGAGGGTCGGAACGAAAATTGATCGGTAATATTGAGAGTTTTGCCTTTTGGCACAGCTCTCTTTTCGTCACAATTGTGCGGTAAAGCGAATGCAATACCACCCCCGCTGCTACGATTCTCCTGCCAATTCCCCCCCCCCCATTTTCCCCTCACTCGCGAAAAAGACCTGAGGGACTTTACTTGAAGAATCGCCTCATTCCCTACGTGGATGAGGCACTACATCGGTTTCCTGCTGAAAACCATGGCCTCAGATTTAGAGGATCATGCTTCGGTATGATCCGAAGCATACCGACTCATTTGTAAAACACGGTGAAGGCAGTGGGATCTCTTGGGCATGTATAGCTTCCAATGCCACTGTGTCACTTGTTTATTGATGTAACAGAAGAGAAGCAGCTTGATTAATTCTCAGGTGCATAGGGATATGTTGTCTGCTCAGATTTAGCAAAGTATGACACTTCACTTTAGTTGGCCAATGACCCAAAACATACTGCATAAGCAACCTAGGAGTTTTAAGGCAAAGAAGTGGAGTATTCTGCCATGTTCAAGTCAATCACCTGATATCAACCCAATTTAACATGCATTTCACTTGCTGAAGGCAAACCTTAACACAAAAAGACCCAAAAAGCAACTGAAGACTGCTGCAATAGATGCCGGGCAAAGCGTCACCAAGGCGGATACCCAGTGTTTTATAATGTCCATGTGTTCCAGACCTCAAGCAGTCATTGCCTGCATAGGATTCTCAACGTATTAAAAATGAACATTTTGTTTGTCTTAATTTGTCCAATTTCATTTGAGCACCTGCAATAAGGGGACTGTGTATGAAGATGGTTGCAATTCTTAAATGTTTTGTACAAAATGTTTGTTCAACCCCTTCAACTTCAACAATTGCCTCTCAGTTGTTTCATTTCAAATCCAATGTGGTGGCGGACAGAGACAAAATTATGAAAATTGTCAGTGTCCAAATATTTCTGGACCTAACTGCATTACTGAATGTTTTTTATTTTCTAGGTCAAAAAATGTTACTGTGACAACAACCTGTCACATCCTGTGTGTGATTGGGGACATCTGTGAGCATCTGAATGAGGACACCAAGCGCAGGATAGTTGGTGAGTGTCAGAGTTGAGTGGAATGATACAGGACCTGTGACCAGATCATAATCTTGGTCACATGATCTGGAAAACATCTGGTCGTGACCCGATCTGTACTCTCTGTATGTTGACGTAACACTAACACACAATATATTTTTGTTAATATTTAATGACAGCGGATATAATGACATGGTTGAAGATTTTCGACATGCCTCTGGAAGTGATCAGCGCCAGTGTGGAGACACTTTGTCGATTGGGAAAGGCTGAGACAGTTGTCGACACACAGGTGCCTGTCTTGAGTTATTGGTGTGGTGATACTGTTAAATATAATCAATTCATCCTTCACTCTTAGATGTTAATTCAGTTTGTATTATTTAACTCTGCTTTTCCAACCAGCCAGACCAGTTATTTGATCTTTTCCAGGACTAATATTATGTAAGACACACTGCATAGCAAACAATGCTTCTTCAATATTTTCGATATGGTATGACAATTTGCCTCAGACGCACTTGTCTGGCAAGTAGCCAACTTCCTAAATTGTCTTAAACCTCCATGCTGTGGATAAGCTAGGTATTTGTCTTATTTATATCTAACTAGCACTAGTGATTTGAATTAAGACACATCTTGACTAAATTAGCTGGAATACATCAAGAGGCAGACTGGCTGGTGATATTTGGACAGGCTTTAAAAACACTGAAGCCTGAATTATTTGCAGATGTTTCTTAACGAGCACTGCGGAGAATTGGTTTCCCTCTGCGAGGCGTATCTTTCCGGTGTCATCTTGAATGAAAATGGAGTACAGAACTTAAATGAGGATTTGGTGGTGAGGAATTAACAATTACTACAATTACTCACTGATATCCAATAGTGTTTCACAGCATGTGGTAGACGAAAGATTTTGTGTGGTTTTAATTGGGGTCACCTTGCACATCCATCTACTGACAATGGTTTTTTCTTTCAGGTGAAGCATCTTTACACACTAGGTGTGGCATCACTCCATTGTCCTTCTAAAGTGGGGAAGCGAATTGTGATTTTAGTCCAGTCCATCCTCACCTCCAATGTGGAAGACCATACAGGTATGGGGACAGTTTGCCCTTGTGGGGAAAAAAACATAAGCCCTTGCCAGATCAAATTATTTATCAGATGGTCATGGAGGGACAGCAATATAATGTGCCCAAGAGGACTTTGTGTTAACTTAATGTTAAACACACATTTCTTCTTTCAGTATTGTAATTCATGTGCAGACTTATCACATTTTTTTCTTTCTAAAGTTACTTGAAGATGAGGGGTTATAAAGGCCTGGGGTTAGTTGTGATGTAAATAAAATACGATGTGGCACAATTTTGGCTTGTTTTGGATAAGAGATCTTGAGATACAGCTAAGCTTATAGTCCTGCCTTGTTCTCTCGCTTGTTTCTGAGTGCTTTCTGGTTACACTGTGGTTGTAGAATAACCTTGTCTATTTATTGATTAAAGGCCTTGCTTTTTACCATGCATTGAATAAGTGTGTTCCTGAGTCTAGATGGGCACGCTCTGCCAATGGACTGGTCTGTGCCCCTTCCCTATCTCTCATTAGCTCTTTATGCAAGGTTAAATGGCAACTTGTACGTCTCATTTGTTTCAGAATCGAGAACGCTGCAAAAAATGTAGTTTTGCATCCAAGCTGGGATGCACAGTAGCCACTATAACACTGTTGTAATTTATTTTTAACCTATTTTGTGTTTCTTCTCCACACATGCTTTTTGATTAGTATTTTCAGTCATAGTGAAGTGAAATTTGCTTCTCGCTCTTGTTCTTTTTTTCTTTTTTTTTGTCCTTTCAGAGGCATTAATAAATAGTGTCTTCCTTTCCATTGTACTTGTCTCAGTTGTGTTCCCTGTTTTAGAGGAGGCATCAGAAGAGCTGGCAGCTTCCCAACCTCTGACTCAGTTCAAGCCCTCCTCCATGCCCAGCACTGTCCGCGCTCATGCTGTCATCACCCTCGGTATGACCTCCCCGCTGGAAATTCTTGTTTTTGACAATGACCCCATTCAGGAACAACATGAACACGCTCTCTCTCTCTCTCCAGGTAAGTTTTGCCTGCAGCACGAGGAGCTGACCCGCAAGTACCTGCCGGCATTCGCCCAGGAGCTGGAACTGTGCCGCGAGCAGGCGGTGCGCAGCAATGTGGTGGTGGTAATGTGTGACCTGTGCGTGCGCTACACCAACATGGTGGACCGCTACGTGCCTAACGTGTCGGCCTGTCTCCGTGACAAGGAGCCTATCATCCGTAAGCAGACCCTCACCATGCTGACCAACCTGTTACAGGTAGGACTGACTTCTACTGGTGGTTGCAAGATAGTGTTTCGTTACGAGGTACAGCTTTTTAATTTCGCAGTCGCTCTTGAACAATGACCTACATTTGTACATTTTAAGTATTTACAGAATAAGTAGGTTACTGATGATAAAACAAAAACATTCAGACTCAAAGCCTGACACATACACCATATTTTTGACCTTGAAGTGGGACTTCAGATTGTCCCACTTGTTTCTGTGAAAATTCTTCTTTTTTTTTTTTCCCATGTACCTAAATCTTGTTTTGCAGATTTGTAAATGAGTACTCATTACTGTTAAAAAAAAGAAAAAAAAAGATATTCTTACTTTCTTCGTTAAAACTGACTGTTAGCTTTTCACAATAAGCTACATCTGGCAAAAAAAATCGGAACCTTTTCTGAGACAAGATTGTCCATTCGCCCCAGGATGGGTTTTACTGAATTCATTTTGCATGCCCAATGTTGCCCTGGGTAGCAACGATTTGCTAGTTTTTCATTTGCATTTTCAGGGACCATCCTGGAGCGCTTAGGAAAAGCAACTTTCCCAATGCTTCAATACAGGCTATTTTTGTAGTTGATACATCTATGGCTGATTTGCTTTAATACAGGCTTTCCCTACTCTTGGCATATCTATGGCTGATTTGCATCTGCAATTTATTTTATATTTCTAGCTGGTTTGCTAATTTAATGAGTAAGAATAGGCTATTTGATCATGTCTGTCATCAGTAGTGCTGCATCCACATCTCACATCATTCTTTAATCAAGCTTTCGTGTCGATACGGTGTGTGTTTCTCATGTCGACATTGTATTCTTAAAATGTACTTAAATTATTACATTATTGAAGTTTTAGTGTAACAATATTTGAATTTTCTCCCTGCCATAGTTATGTCTATATATTACACTATGCAACTATACCTTTATTATGTCACCATTAAAATGTATATTTTATTTTCCTTGAAAATAAAATCTCCCCCTTTAAGTTATATTATTGATGAACAATAACCCTGGAAATTCAAATCAGGTCTGTTTAGTTTTTCCCATGCTTCTTGCCAAAGGAGAACAAACCTGTTGGCAATAAGTAGAATGATTTCACCTTGATGGTACTGTTTGCAGGAGGAGTTTGTCAAATGGAAGGGCTCGCTATTCTTCCGTTTTGTTGCCGCTTTGGTGGATCCCGATCCTTCAATTGCTAGGTAAGTGACCATTAATATGTCACCAATTCCAATACACTCCAATGCAAAAAGCAAGAAATGAACATAACATTTGGTTTTCTTTTCCATTCCAGTCTGTGTGAGTACTGCCTGGTCCACCAGCTTCTCAAGAAGAATCCAGTGATGTTCTCGCAGCACTTCATTGAGTGCATATTCCATTTCAACTCGTATGAGAAACACAATACATACAACAAATTCCCTCAGACTGACAGGTAAAGTTATGCTCCTGTTGTGGGCCAATAGGAATACATTTAATTAATGTCAGAGTGATGAGGTTAAACACTTCTCCAGTTGTTAAATTGTGTGCAATGCCACTTAAAATAAATGACAGTGCTGGCTTATATATATTTATGTGTTATTATGACCTGTGTATGCCTTCCATGTTCTGTTATTGTAGTAAAGCCCTCACCATTCTAACGCAGGAGCCACTTTTTAACATGCTATTTTCAGAAAAAGATCAACCTCATCATCGGTCTTTTTCATTGAAATTTGGAAACACCGGAATGTTGCATTTTAAAATAACCTTTCTGATTATTGGTGACTATGCTGTGTCGTCATGGGGAAACAATATAAAATGTCTGCGTTGTTTCGTCCACAAGTGAGAAAGCCAAGTTCTCCCTGAAAGGAGCCCAGAACAAAGAGAAGAGGTTCAAAATCTATAGGTTCCTGCTGGACAACTTCACAGATGCCCAGCGCTTTAACATCACCATCAAAATCTGCCAGAATATCCTTGGTAAGTGCAGCATGCAAATATTGCTCCACTTACTCTTCGAAATGCATGTACTAAAATCAGGAGGACATGGTACTTGCTCAGCAGGCAACGTAATCCTTTTGAATAGCACTGATGACTTATTTTGTTTACCAAAAAAAACATGTATTCATCTGTGTATGGGTCAGTGTGTGTTTCGCTCATACTAGCACTCTGTTGGTCCCCCTCTTTTACAATGTCTGTGCGTCCCCCTCAGCATGCTTTGAGGATGGAGAGCTGCCTCTGGATGCTGATGGGGCAGTAGTGCTGGGCGAGACCTTTGGCATCCTCAGCCTCAAGGAGATCAAGCTGTCAGCTCTGAGCGGTGCTGCGGGACTTGGTGGTGACGAACCGCAGGAGGATGAGCAAATGGCCATGGCCAAGGCTGTCATGGAGGTAGCCCAGAAAAAGGCCATCTCCCAGGTATGTTGATGTAGATTGTTGCTTGGAGTACTGCTAGAATAGAACGTTTTAGCCACTTTATACATTACCTTGGAATAATGGATGAAGCAACAGGACGATTCATGACAGTTCATTTGGCCCACCTGGGCTCTCATTAATCAATCTCGCACAGCTTTTAAATTAATACGTAGAACATTTTGAATGTTCGCAGGTAAAAAAAAAGTTGGTATTTATCAATTGTTCGATTTACACACACCTGTATTTTGCCTTGATAAATCTGTCACATTATAAAACACTGTGATAGAGCATGTTAAGTCTCATTTACATTAAATGCCCTAAATGACCCTTTATGGTCACAAACTTTCCCTTTAAAGCTTCAAGATATGTCACCAATTTCTGTCCACCAACACAAAGAAAAACCTTTCGGATGCAGAGAAATTATTCTGGATCACTAAAGAGGAAGCAAAACAAGCCATACTTTTTAGAGCCCCAAGCAATGTCTTGACAGATAAAAGAAAAATATTGTTTGGGAGCATGTTTGTGCTGTGTTAAATTCTACCTCATCTGAGTACAGAATAGTTAATTCAATTAAAAAATGTTTTAATTTGAAAACAAATACATAGAAAATGTATGATCGACATAAGGGATATGAGTGCATCAGGAGTGATGCAGAGTTACTCTACACTGTCTGCTATGGAGCAGCGCTTTGGCTGGCTAATTGGAGAGATTTCCGTGTCTCATTTGTGATGGTGATACTTGCATGTGCCAGATCCTCTAGCAATACAAGATTTGCCATTTTAGGCAAGTTGAAATGCCTCAGTGTGTTGCCTTTTTATATCATTATACTGTTTAACTAAATTGCCCCCAACAATTATTTACTTTGACTTAGGGTTTCATGTTTGAATTCGATAGCATGTTGAACTGTTATTAGCTTAAGTGTCTATGAGCAATTGATAAACTATTAGTGTATTATTGTTTTTCTTCATAGTTTATTATTTCGTACAGTATGTTGATGCTTTATCCATTTGGTGGATGGAATTTCATTACCAGTTTGACTTTCCTACCAATAGGTGCTTTGCGTACGCACGGTCAGAGGTTTACTTACATTTTACGCTGGTTCAAGTATAAGTACCAGGGCTGGAAATTAAACTCAGTAGTTTACATTTTGTGCTAATATAATTTTAGAACCACCAGTCTGTCAGGCGAGTGTACCTTTGCCGATTTATTTTAGCGAGTTTTAAATGCGGTGGCTAAATCATCAGTCCACCAGACTCGCCTTGAAATTGTCGGACATTTCGCTAAGCCCCGCACCTTTAGTTACTGTTGCTACAACTGTATAGTTTTCTAATATCTTTGTCTGTGCAAGCCACGAAACACAACAATCATTTTAGAATTAGTAGTTTAGCGCAAAAACAGATAGGATGCTTTCAGTTGACTGAACGTTTGCAGCATGTAGTCAGTTTTATACATATTTGTCATGATCACTGATAAATACCATCTGTAGTAATATCATATTCATTAGCCTACCAGCTGACGTCAACGTTCATTAAATGTTAAATAAACGTTACATTATCTTGAATACAGACTACGTTTGAGTGAATACCTTGGTATGTGCTCTTTAAATAATATTTTTTGCGAATGACCCTGTTGGATATTTTTGGGTGTCTTGCAGTTACAAAACCGTTCTCTCATTCTTAGTGGTTACATAATATTGTGCACAGACTAACATGAGTGCTGGAAAAGTACTAATTGATCATTTCTAATCAGAGTGTGTACACCACATAGATAAATGAGGGCCCTTCCATTTGCATTCACTATAGCCTCTCGAGTTTAGAGTAGGTAGAATTACCACTATCTACAACAGTGGTGTGTAGAAGGGCATCTCCGCGGTAGTAGGCAAAAGGGGGTCCAACCAAATACCTGATAGTGGCCGGTGAGTGTAAAACTTCCAAATTTCAATGCATCATTTGTAATCCAGTAAGATGGGAGAATCTGTCAGAGGATAGAATACTTTCACAAGACAATGACTGTCCAAGGGTGACCTTAAAAGAAAGCATTTTGTTTGTATCACATCATACCAATATCCACATCTGTTGTGTTCTGAGCCACTAGACGGCGCCATTTGCTAGTCAATTATTCGTCCAATCCCCCTATAGGTCCAGAAGAAAGTTTTCATCGAGAGCATGATTCCTATAATAATACATTTGAAGAGCATACTGGAACAGAAGCGCTCCCCTATTCTAAAGGACCTCATGGGCTACCTCCAGGTAAGAATAGGAAGTTAGAACTGGGCATCATTTGTTACCTCATAAAATGTAGCCCCCAAAGAACTATGTTTGTAGCTACATGGAAACTGAAAACAGTGACATTTCCTTTGTATTTGCAAATAAGATATTTATTTAACAAATTGTAGATTTGTTAAATAATATTTCCACAGAGTTGTTCATTCCCATGGTTCCATTGACCCAGGAAGCTTTGTAGTAAAATGTGAATGTGAACCACCTCTTTTGGAATCCATTTTAATTGCCTGAAATATAACTTGTCTTTGTCTAGTTTGTGGAACTAGAGTAACCTTCTCTGTACTGTCTAGTTGACCATGCAGGACTACCGTGGCGAAGTAAAAGAATTTTTCGCTGCGGACGAGCAGCTTGCAGCCGAGCTGGAGTATAACCTCAAGATGTACAAGAAGGAGCTGGAGACGGAAGCCCAGATGGCCCAC
The DNA here is from genome assembly GCA_016801105.1 of Esox niger. NCBI lineage: Eukaryota > Metazoa > Chordata > Actinopteri > Esociformes > Esocidae > Esox > Esox niger. The sequence goes on from JACXGJ010000154.1 coordinate 101,188, forward strand.
GGCTCCATAGGAGAGGCTTCCTCAGGAGGCCCTCTGGTGAGCGCTAGGTCTTGAACAGATGTTAGGATTCACCCATCAATGCCTTCATACTTTCTAAATTCAAGTCCACATTTCTCTTGCGCTCATGCTTTCATGTAAATTAGAGATAAGAATTTAAGATTGCAGCAACCACAACATCAACTGAAACTGACATTAAAAAACAATTATTTGGCATCTTAATGCAAGGTTCTAGCTGAAGATAAATAAAGGTGATGTCCAAATGTCTATTTTGTAAATAGATAATCTGCCACATTGGTTCTTTATAACTGCTTATTATACATCCCTCCACCATAACCTGCCCTCCCTGTCTTCCAGGTCATTGGTTCTCCAGTGGCTGGCAAAAGGTTCCTCCTGACAGGCTTTGCCACCCCACAGCCTGTTGTCCCCAGTCACCGTGGCCTGCTCACCCCAAGACTTTCCCAGTCAGACAGGTACACCCCTCTTCTGCATACAGGTGCATTGTTCACCAGCCTACCCTAAAGAAGTATTGCAACAAAGTGGTTTTATTTTTTTGACTGAATTATTCAAATGTTTTGGTTTGGCATTCATCTGTGGTTCAAAGTCCCCCTATTTCAGGGCATCAGTAGTATTGACAGGTGGCTTTAAAGGGTTTTTCTAGTGTTCTTTGTGACAGCATGTTGATCATGTTAACCTTCGGAAAACTCTTGGTGCCCTAAAAAAGATGACTCCAAAGTATTATTTCTAAGTGGTGTACATGAATACTTCAAATGAATGCAAAGAAGCTGTACTCTATCCTCATAATACTGATTTGATTCCAAGTATTTGGAGTGTAGCCCCAAGAGAAGAAAATAATCTCTGTAATATGTCCCAATAATTACGGAGGGAACCATAACTGTAAGATGACATATTACATACATTTTACCCAATCCAGATCCAGACTGGCACATTTGAAGTTAAGCTTTGAAATGTATAATCCAATAGAAAGGTGGCAATCTGGCATTAGAGTGGATATACTCCAGTTTCCAGCACCGCTACATCAGCAACCACCATTTCTATTTCTACCACAATGCCCAACACTCTGCGTCTCTATGTAAAGGGAAAGTTTGAGCCTCTCTGACTAGTTGTTGTTGTGCTCGCCCCCAGGCGTCTGCCACCACAACAGAGGAGCTGGGTCAGGGCCACCAGTGACCAAGTCTGCACAACCCTGAGTGGATCGGGTATGGTTGCCTGACATCACCAACCGCTGACATGAGGCTTATTTTTATCCCCACCTGAACCGGGTAGTTCTATCTGAGTTGAGATTCAGTATTTTACTCTTCCTCTTACAGTGAAGCCCAAAGGGGCCATCAACGATCGAGCTATTAGCACCCCACAGGGTAAGTTGGACCTTCCCCAAACACAGTCACGCACACACACTTTTTAAACAACCACACTGCTTACCTTAAACTTAACATTATAGACTAATAAGGACATTGCCTAACATAATGTCCCTGTTACATTTTAATCAGGTAATGTAAATGAGGTTACGTTTGGGGAAGGAGTCAGTGCCATCTTCAGTGACAGGAGAACAGGTATGTCTCATTTACTTTTGGATGTTACCATTGATTATGACAGGACATTGTTCAATCTGTCTTCTGCTTCTTACAGGTTCCAAGATGGGAGATGAAGGATGTGTCCTCCATTTGATGTCACCTGGACAGCAGTAAGACAAAGTTTATTTACTATATAATAAATGCATCCTTTTAATTTTGGGGGGGGTACCGTTTCTTTGTATTCATATATTAATCAATTTCGGGTTTTTTGTTGAGGGTGTTAACATTTGCTGCATGTTGTTAATTTGTGCATTCACATTTGAAACTCTATTGCCAAAACAAACTTTTATATCCCATTGTGTCTTTGAATTTTTATGTCACTGAAATGTATTCCTATTCCCTCCATGTACAATTTAAACTTGGCTAACAGGAGTGTTATGCAGTGCCCTCTAATTATTGGATACAAAGTTTTTGACGTATAGAGACAAAATAACCAAGAAGAATGCTTACTATTCCAATAATTTAGGGCACTGCACTAATGATTATTTGGCAATTTGATATCTAGGTATATTTTTTATTATAATATACAGAATATTTAGAACTTAGTACAAGTTTTCTTGACTGCCATGGAGCATATGCACAATACTAATTAACATGAGTTTATAATTAACCAGTGACTTTATTAACAGTTTTTTGTAGCACTGCCTGTGAGTCACAACCAAAAATCAAATATGACTGTGTTCTTTTGACGTTTCTCCATAGACTCTTATGTTAAGTGACTTGTTTCTACATTTGTTTCTCCTTTGCTTTACTATTGGGGTACCACAGACATTTTCATGACTTTCTTTTCTGGAACCTTGTCCTCTGATCAAAACATGTATAAAACAGAACAATACTTTTCAATACATGGAAAAGTTGTCACTACAACAAATATACACAACTACATGGTAACTTTTGAGCATTTAAAAAAAAGTTCAACTATACCTTTTACTCTAAAGTGAATTTTATTGGTTGTATCGTAGAGACCAGTGAACAGGCATGGGTTTGTAATTAAAATAAAACAGCAATTTTGAAAGTTTTATACTTCTCCTTCCTTGACTTATAATAAATAGGCGTATATTACATTGTTCTGTTGTCAGAATTCTAAACTCACAAATTCTAAAACTAGTTACACCATGTACCTGTTTAGTTTTTTTACCCTGTTTTCCGGCATAATCATCCAACAGGCCAAGACACTCAGGTGCTAAACATCACTGAATGCATGACGTCAGTGGATACTCCCACATGAATGATAGTCTTGGTTAAATTTGAATGAACATACAAATGAAAAACAAGATTTCCATGACCATTCAACATTTTAATTAGGCTATTTATAGAACCATAATAGAAACGACCTAGGCTACTTGACAATTTGACATTCATCACGTTACTGTTTTTTCAATAGGAGATTCAGCGTTTTGTGTAGGCTAATTCGTCATATGTAAATCTAAAATGTAAATCTAAGTATTTTAAGAAACCAAATAACAGACATTGTTGGGAGTTGGTCATTGGTAAACTAAGGTCCTACATGTTACTATTTATTTTAGGAGAAACAAAATCACATACACATCCTGTCATCTCTGTGAATTTTCTGTGCTTATTTTTCTGGAGATTAAGATTCTACCAGTGTATTAGACTAAATAATAACTCACCAAACCAAATACCAACAATCACCAATTATCAATTCAGCAAATGTATTACACATTACTGTTTTTTATCAATACAATTGACAAATGACTTCTACATGTAAATATTGGCTACTTGAGGGTAGAAATTGTGTAAAATCTGAACAAGTGGGACACAACTCAGATACGATTTAAAGCATTTACTTCACAATGGCAAACAGAACATGACAATTTATCAACGAGATGGAGTCAGAAATGGATCCCGAAATTGACGTCTCTGATGTCGGGTCTTCATCTGATTCTGATAATGAGCTGCCACATCCAATGCCTGAGCCTCCTCACAAAAAAGAAATAAAGCATGGCGACTGCAAATGCCACTGCCAGAAACTACTGTAAGTTATCCTAAAATCAACTCCCAAACCTACTGCCAGTTTCGGGAAGATACTTTCTTCAGTAGTACAGGAAGAAGTTATCAGCATTCAAGAAGGCCATGATCTTCATGCAGGACAATGCTCCATCACATGCATCCGTATACTCCACTGCTTGGCTAGCCAGCATTGGCCACAAAGATGCCCAATTAATAATCCTCTCAAACATGAGATTTACTGTCAGGGAAGACAATAGACCTCTTTGAACAGCATTTGGGAGGCGGTGGTTGATGCTTCAGCTGTAGTTGATCATGAACAGATCAAGAAACTGACTCCATGGATGGAAGGCTCATGGCAGTTATTGAAAAGGGTGGTTATGTTGGTCATTGAATATTTTTTAAAGGACATAAACCCTACTTACTTACACTTTAAAACTTGAGAATAAACATGTCAGTTATTATTTTTATTAGGTGCCTAATAATTCTGCTCTCTTATGTATTCCCCTGAGATCGAAACTCTTCCTTTGCTAAACATTCAGGTTTGAGGTTCAATTATATTTTGGATTGACTGAGAGCATTGTGTTTGTTCAACAAAATAAAATCTTGAGGAATATAATTTGCCTAATAATTGTGCACGCAGTGTATATTGTTTGATGAACCATTAGATGATCTAATGCTCTGGCTGGATGGTGATTCTGCGTAGCAGAATGGCCCTATTAGCATACACAATTCTATGCTAGTGGCAAGATGGCGTTCAGCTCTGGCAGATACAGGAGGTCTGAAAGACCTGGTGGTTCTAGTGTTAAAGCCAGCATATAGATATGTTTCCCTAAAGGGTTAACTCTGTCATGCCTTAAATAATGTTGTGCTCAAAAGTTTGCGTACCCTTGGAGAATTGGTAATATACTGTATGTACCATTTGTAAAGAACATGAGTGGGCAGGCACAACATGTCTTATTATTTATAAGATTCACGTTCAACTGTAAGTCATAACAGAATAGCACAGTTATTGAAAAAACATGGCATCAAAGAGAAATGAACTGACGACTGTTCAAAAGTCTGCATACCCTTCGTTCTTAATACTGTGTATTGCCCCTTTAGCATAAATGACAACAAATTCCTCCGGGTCATGCAAAGTCTTTGGTCGTCTTGCATGAACCGCACGTTTGAGATCTCCCCAGAGTGTCAATGAAGTTAAGGTCAGGAGACTGTGATGGCCACTCCAGAATCCCTTTCTGCTGTAACCACTGGAGGGTCAACTTGGCCTTTTGCTTTGGGTCATTGTCGTTCTGGAATGTCCAAGAATGCAAATTGTTTGCCAGTATTTTCTGATGGCAAGATGTATGCAGCATGCTATCAATTTTCACAAGATTCCCCGTGCCTTTAGAGCTCACACACCCCCAAAACATCCGTGAGCCACCACCTTGCTTCACAGTCGGGATGGTATTCTGTTCATTATAGGCCTTGTTGACCCCTCTCCAAACATAGCACTTAATGGATGTGACCGTAAAGCTCTATTTTGGCCTTGTCACTCCAAATTACAATGTGCCAGGAACTTGTCAAGGTTTTGTCGGGCGTATTGTAACAAGACTTTTTGTGGCATTAGCACAGTAAAGGATTCATTCTGGCAATTCGACCACGCAGCTAATTTTTGTTCTAGTATTATCGTATTGTGCTCCTTGAAACAACCACACCCATTTTTTTCCAGAGCAGCCTGTATGTCTCCCGAGGTTACCTGTGTGTGTTTCTTTGTATCCTGAAAAATTATTCTGGTAGTTTTGACTGAACTCTTTCTTGGGTTACCTGACCGTGGCTTGGTATCCCTAATTTTCTACTTAAGTGATTGAACACTACTGCCTGGCATTTGCCAGACTTCGGATATCTTTTTATAACCTTTTCCATCAATCTTTATGAAGTTCCATTGAGCTTTTGACAGTTTACAATTTTGTATTCCATTGTTTGCCTCGCTTTTGGAAAACTTACATTTGATTCAGTAAATTAACTTTATATGACCTCAGTAAAATGTCTGCAGTTGGTCAGATTGTAACTTGAGTCTTAATTTTTTTCCAGAACTCCAGTGCCGAAACAATGGAACGTGCAGTCCCCACTCAATCAAAAAAGATCAAGACGGATCCAGAAATAGCATTTTCTTTTTGTCGATACGGAGCAGACTGTTGAGTTAAATAATCCCACAGAACAATTTTTTTTACAATGACATGTTTGCTTGCTTTGCATGCCAATCATTTAGCCACATGTTTTACCACTTTCTGGAGAGCTAGGGCTACATTTGTCAAATAATTGCCTAGATGTATTTTTTTGACAAATGCCAATACAAAAAATGTAAAGCAATAACGTGATATAAATACTTGCAATTTCAAATGTCAGTCTGAAACTAATGTATAAATAAAAATCTTAAGTATGCACTCAGTAGTTGCTGTACCAGTGTGAATATAAATGTAATACCCAACTGGTCAGTGAACAGAGTTTGGAGTTTTTTTTACTGCAACTCTGATCATAGTAAAAGAGCCTTTGAACTGATCCTATGAAGAAAAGGTGAGAATACATTTTTCTTTAGGCATTCATTACATAAAATGTAAACTTATGGTAATTAGTCTCACATGGAATGCTCCTTAACTAAAATAAAAATGGTGATTATTGTTTTCATTTAATCCAATTTTCACAAGGCTTTGTCCTATTTAAAATCTAATAGTTTTTGTATTAAATGAAACTAGCACACAATATTAGAAGTGAGTTTTATTAAACATAAACATACGGTTCAAGAATTCTCAGAGGATTTGTACCAGTCTCAAGATGGGTTTTACATAAGTTTGTTTAAGAAGTATCATGTTCTCAAATGAATGAATGAATGAACACTTCATGCTTGAACATTTGTGTGATTTCAACACCAACCTTCAGCATATCAACACTTGATGGATGTAATCTTGTCATCCTTGAATTGGAGAAATCGCAAGATTGACTTTTGGCTTAGCTAGCCCCAACCAGTTTAACTGCATTTGACCTTATGCAGCCTGATTTGAGGAAGGCTTGTATTTTCAATGCCTTGAGTGTTAAAGGTATCTTTAGGCATTCATATTAAATGTAGGCCTAAAGTAAGCTAAATGCATTTGTTCCTTAATTTCTTATGAACTATGTTTTTGTTTGTATGCCAGTTCTATGCATCTTTTGCAAGAATAATTCCCACTATGTTTAGGCACTAATACATAATATATCTCTATTTTACTCCAATGGAAAAGTTAAATCCTTCAAATCAATGCAAAAATAAAATCTATTTACACAACAAAGCAGATGAAGTAGTTTGAGTTGGAAAATCTTTCACTACTGTTGTCTTAGAAACAGGCTGCCAATGTCACTCATCACTTCTCCAAACACCATAGAGAACTTAAAATGCATTTTGAGAGAAATGCTTTAAAAATGTTTGATGCCACTAAGCTGATCTACTATTGTAATGGCAGAAGGCACTAAAGAGGAATATTCTTTAGTCTTGTAAAAATGTAAACCTTCATTTCCAATATTTTTTGTGGAAATCACTTAATAGGTTGCTGCTATCTACCAGCAATTACAGTTAATCTGTCTTGTAACATTTTATAGATCTTGTAAATGTTAGAAATTCATTGTGGAAAGCATTCTATTGAAATAGTAAACCATTTCCAGTTCGGTTTCTATTTAAATCTATTTTTTCAATTTTTGCTTGTGGGAGGAAAGATTGAACAGTGATGACTTCCTGAATTAAAACAGTTATCTATATACAATCAGTACAATTGTTAGCCAACAAACTGTATTATTATTACAAATACTTAATGTATTCCTGACATACAGCAACAAGAAAAAAAACCTGGACCGTATATTCAATATGTACAAGATAAACAGCAAGCATAGAAGGACACTTATAATCAAGGATACACAGCACTGATTGTAAAGTGTTTCCCAGCTTTTGGCTGGTACTCTAGTGAAGCATCTTACTGTCTAGGACTATCTACAAACATCAAACTTTCAATATTAACATGAAAATTCCAGCAGTAAATAAATTCTAAGACCATTCAAGAACTTTACCTTGATATGCTAAAACATGTCATTGTGTTTTTTTTTCATAACTGGGAAAGGGGAATTACTATGTGGTTAAACTTTTTCTTTCAACCAAATAAAAAAGTATGTTAGTATTTTACAAATATTTAAAAAAGTAAACCTTTCATCTATTGGCATTTCAAAATATATTCCATCAAAAATAGTCTGACAAATGTTGCTGGTAGAAAAAAGCTATATAAATGACAAGGGATTGAAGGAAAGGTTTACAGTAGAAATGTTTCATGTTAGATTTACTTCAGAACTTCGAAATTTATAATTGTACATAAATGTTTTTTCTAGCAGATGGTGTTAACCCTATGAAACATGCAATTACTGTAATACAAAAACTAAAATTTGGCAACTCCGCTGTTTGGTGGTGAAAGTAGGTTTCAATAATTGTCTGTGTCTATAACAATGGTTAATAGTTATATGGATTTGTGAAAACATTTCACCTTTGGCAAACTTGAATTGTTTGAGACGTGCTGAGAGCTCAAGGCACGTAGTATTGTGGCAGCTAACTGGTCTTCTCACAAACATGAGTTCAATCCGAAGTATAATGCCTAACATTTCCATTCCTTTCAAATTCCTCTTCAGATGACAAATGAAGATTTGTGTCGGAAGTCACCCTAGAATAAAAACAGAATATCAAGAAAAATTGTTGGACGGTATAGTTGTTTTCTTTTTCTTAAAAAAAAAGGATAAAATATTCTATGCTTTCTTTCCCCACTTACCTCGTCTTCTGCTCGGACGTAGTCCACCCCGTCTCCTTTGGCTGGGGCTTTGTAACTGTCAGACAATTGAAACTGATCAGAAGGCAATTTAGGCTGTCGCAAAAACAACACCACTAATAAGTATTATTGCCCACATGTAATAAAACCTGAAAATGAGTTAACCAGATGAAACAAAGTCACAGCTGTTCATAAGGTGTAAATGAGCAAATGTTAAACCTCAAAAGGCCATGATCAATTCCGATCGCCACTCAAAGGGGAAGTTTTACTCACTTGTTTCCTGTCTGTTTCTGGCTGGCGAAGTAGCCTCGCTTGTACGCGCAACAGATGCCCACTGTTATACACAACAGCACTACCACCACCACCAGAACTCCCAGAATGATCCCAGCAATGTTGATGTCATCTGGGGAGAAATAATCCGAAGGATAGAATCGGTGGATCAGTAGATCAGAGAGACTAGTGAAAAACATTCAACAAATGTGTCATGTGTACAACTTAGACAGCTGTCAGACAGACTTACAAACTTCCATCTTTTGAGGCCCACACTCTGATTGACCTGCATCATTCTTTGCTCGGCAGAAGTACTCTCCCGAGTCATCTTTAATGACTGCATTGAATTTCTGCAGATGAAGAATCAACAACAGCAAGGCTCAGTTACATTGTATAACCAGTGTCGTTCTGGTGTATGTCCCTGCATGTGGGAAAGAGATGGCTTATCAGCCTATGCCCAAAATTAGATGCATGTTGCGTGCTGCCTCCCATCATTTAAACCCAGGCTAAAGATGGTCCTCTTACAAAAGTCCTGATGATGGTTAGTTGGCTTTACATTGGATATGAACAGCTAATCTGGCAGCATATGTAGTATGTAGTGGGGTGTGACTCCCTGGAAGTCTGTAAGTGACAGCCAGTTCAAACTTTAGAGGCCAGTGTAAAGGTTGTGTGGCCAGGGGGTGAGCCCCTGACTGTCTGGCTGAGCGGACAAGAAGAGACTTTAGGAATGTGCCAACTAGGACAGCACATTCCCCTCGTGGCTCAAACCCCCTCACACCATCAACTGTCTGCCCCAAATATCCGACCCTACCCCTGGGCGCCGGGCCACCCTCTCTGCAGCCTCGCCTAGCTCTACAGGGCCACATTTGTATTGGACTCCCACAAACAAACAAACAAACACTGACCAGGATGCCTGTTTCAGCATTGAGTATGTAGGAGGAGTTGAAGAACTTGGGGCTGGTCTTGGGGTCATCAGGGATTTCTTCCTTGTTGCGGAACCATTTGTACTGAGATTTGGGAAAACCCTCTTCCTCCACACAGCGCAGTTCTGCTGCCTTTCCTACCGGCACCGATTTGGGGACAGTGCATTTTGGCACCACTGGTTTCACTGTTGATTCACACATTTAGCAATGGCAAAATCAGCATCTGAGTCGGAATAGCACACATTCTGAAGTACATTGAATAATTAACAGTAGGCTGATTAAAGACTTCTGAGGTTGGATACGTGTTTTCTTCCCCATGCCAAACCCTGAGATTTAGTGGAGATGCAGTTTCGAAGGTTTCCCCATATAGCCCAGAACACACCATTCAGGTAGAGATGCAAAAAGCATCCACATACGTGTTCCAAAGAGTTGACAAAACGTCAGAATACATCCTCAACAGTGTTCACCATTAATTTGGCATTGTTTCAGTAAAATGAGGAAATAGAAATTCCTGCTAACTTATTAGGTTGATTTTAGGTATAAAGATTTTTACTGTTTTCCATGACATGTTTTAAGACGAACATCATATAGTACATTTTAGCAGTGACATTGAGATTCATTAAAGAATTGCTATTTCAGTGAGGTAGCGGAAGTGCTTCTCAAAAAACATGCATTTTCAGTAAAATACACAGGTTGATGCATCTTTGAGTGGGTGTATAGTCTTAAATGTTTAGTTTCAATATTTTTCCACACTTAAATAATCCAACAAATGTTGTTATGATTCTGCAAAAATCTGGCAATGACATGTTGTGCAGATGTCTGCTGAAGGTACTCTGAAAGAGGACCTACCTCTTACAACAAGGTTGATCAGAATCTCGTCAAAGGATTTCTTGTCATTGGGGGCAGTGACCTCACAACGATAACTGGCTGAGTCCAATCTTGTGGCATTTGTTATCAATAAAGTTGCAGGCTCTCTGATCCTTGCTCTGTTCTCCAAATCCCCTGCAGCAAAAAGGTACAAGCTTCAAATTCCCATTAACTTAATACTGCCATAATTGCTTTAAGAGTGTTAAATCAAATCCTGTTAAACAGGAATTGTTTGTAAGACAATCTATGTATTATTTTTCCCCTTTTATGTCACTTTTAAAAAAAACATTTACTTATTGGTGAAACTGACATTAGGACAAAGAACTCGAGTTTGTGTTACCTGAGATCTTCTGCTGATAGTAGACATAGCTGGGATTTCCATTCTTAATCTTCTTCCATTCGATTCTGGGATTGAGTGTGGAGATGGACTCTATCAGACAGGAAAGTTCAATAGCTGCCGTAGAAGACGAGAGATTAGATGAAAGGCTTTCAAAAGGAATAAACACGTGACGGATGTTGCCTGCTTCTGGTTCTTTATTGTCATGTCAAGGTAAAATAGGAAACGTCTGACTGATTGTCATGTTGGTCTCTTACATTCAAACTCATTGACCCACGGTGCCTCATTCGTTGTTTTCAGTATTACTGCCAACACAATGAAGTAGCCTGCAAAACAGAAGGAAAAATGTGTCACACGGCCACACAAACTTTGCTATTACCCTGATAACCTCATTACGTGCACTATCCATTGATGGCTGTTTGCAGGCCAATGATGGGACATTTTTCTTTTACAACCCCATTATGAATGTTTCGAAATGATCATTCCATCGAAGCTTCCAGAAACGCAATTAACATCCAACCATTCCATCCTCTAGCTTCCCAGTCTACCACCACACCCAGACACATTCCTCATTCTTTCCAGCATACCATGGCTTGGATCTGTTACCTTCCAATTTTAGTCTGGCACGGCAAACCAATGTGGGCTTACGTAAGGGGGGGCTCAGTTTCTACACACGGTGAGTAATTGTGCAGGGAGGTGCAAGCCCTTCTCGGCGCAAGCTCTCCCATGCCATTGGCAGCCATGCCGCCTGCCCAGCTATTCTCTCTCTCCCCATGTGGCAGTAATGGGCCATGAGCACTCTGAAAACATGCCCTGCTTTGGTCTGTGGAAGAGACAGGCACAAGGAGCAGGCAGTGCTGAATCGCTCAGACAGGCCTTGTAACCCAACCCAGTCATACATCCATGAATTGTCTCCCTGAGATTCAGATGATGTTTAATCTCAAGTAGCTACAGTTTAGTGTCACAGAGGATAGGTCAGTTGGCCTGGGAGGACTGTCCTGGTTAATGTTAGTTTGTATCCTACATTAAATACATTGTGTTCCCCTGCCAACGCCGGACTTGTTGAGTTGTTAGTTTGACGTTCCAATTGGTTTTATAGAACTGCTCTCAACACTCAACTTTCATGGCATCACTTCCTTTCAAAGTTTTCAAACCGCAATGTTTAATCCACCTCTAAAACAAAAATAATTTGATTACACACATGAAAATTGAAAGTTAATGTTTGAAATTGAAACAGTGAATATGGTCTGGTAATTGAGCCATAGTCAACAGTGTAGATCTATGCCCATCAATAATTTTGTGTTTGTTTTCCATTTTCTCAAGATCTCACATACTCCTCTTAATTAGATAGATGGCTGAGTGTATTTGTACCAAGCTGCTGCCAGTTTAGCACCAACCAGAACTCAAGTAGCTAGATATCAGCTAATCTTTAGTAGTGAAAGGTTCCATTGCCTGATAAAAATCAATGGCATCAAAACTGGTTAGAGTTCAACAATAACATGTTTCTCATCAACAAATGCAGGTGTTTAATCTCTATGGACTCTACTTATCATCTGGGGGTTTGAGTTTGTTCCAAAGTAATGCATATGTGCCTACAAATGCTCCCCTCATTGCTTAATCTTAGTCCTCAATGCTAAATTTACAAATCTAGACAAATAAACCTTTATTTCAATAAAATGAACATACAAATATGTTACAATACCACAGTGAACTAACTAATGTTAAGTGCTGTCTGAAAGTCTTCAAATGTGCTGTGCCAGAAGCGTATCAGAGGCTTCTGAAATATGGTGAAGTCGGATGCACACTTAATGGGTTCAGACAGCATTTATCCCTGCTTTTCCAAAAATAGTTTGATGATTTTCTTTTTTTACTTTGGGTCAAGAGCAGTGTTAAACTACGGCTTAAAGGCCATTTACATGGTAAGTGTAGAAATGACAGCCCCAGAGAAACATATTACTTTAAATGAAGGACATAGCTATGCTCTCCTAAACGTCTGCCCCCAGCGAACGACACAAACTGCCCACAAACACAGCTGAATACCTACACTCAAAGTAAGAATTATTCTGCATATCATCACCAAATTGGAGGAGAAACTGATTTTGTTTCTATCTGAGTTCCAAACACAATACAACACTACACTGAATGCATCCTGGGAATTTGTTAAAAAAAGGATGTGAAAGGGGGAAAATTAGCACTCCGATGGGATTCCTAAATTAAATAACATGCAGCAGCGATCATTTATACCTTACTTGAAAGTCTGGTATTATGGCTTGCAAATGTCAGTAGTAATCTTTTTGATGCTGCACTGGGGCCAGTGCATACAGCTGGTCATGTGAATGCCACAGTATACCTCTATTACATTTATTAGCCTTGCTGATTCAATGTAAATTAGGCCAGTAGCTACTTCTGCAGACTGAAACCGATAACAGATTCCAACTTTGTTGCTGTTCTCCTTAAGAGGCTACCCCCAGGGATCTTACTGATCCAGTAACACAGATTGGCACCCCATGGCGTCCAAGCTTCCCTATCTGAGTAGCTCCATTAAAACAGACAGGAGCACGTTTAGTGACATTTACCGTCTGAGTTCACCAGGCTTGTGCTGACACTGAGTATTAGACAGTTGAGTCGGCGACCTGAGGAGACAAGTCTGTCTGAAAGCATACGGTCATGGATGGTTTGGTAGACTATTCCACACTCCTCCTCACCAGGGAATTAGATAAGGTGTATATTCAGTGTCATTCACCAAGATCAGCTTCTTTTGAGGTAATATAATTTCCCAGCTATCCACCCATTACTGCGTATGTTTCGAAGCTGTCTGGGGTCACATTCTAAAGCAGATGGGGTAAGCTGCTTACACTAAGGTCTCTGAGACCAATTCTTGATAATGGCTTGTTACCTTATGTCGTTAGTATAAACTCTTTGGAGTATGTATGTATGTATGGGCGTATATATATTATATTGTGAAATGTTGGTGTTGATTTTGAAAACGACTGTTCATATAAAAACCTGGTTATTTATTATATGAAGCCATTTATTATCACATAGTTGTTGGCTCCTTTTTAAATTATAATGATAACAGAAATCACCCAAATGGCCCTGATCAAAAGTTGACATACATTTGAATGTTTGGCCTTGTTACAAACACACAAGAGGACACACACGTGAAAATGGCAATTAAAGGTGAATTTACATTCACCTTTAATTGAAAAGCCAATACCCGGTAGACCAAAAAAGATTTCAGCCAAAACTGCCAGAAGAATTGTATTTGAAAAAAATAGGTAACATAGGTAACCTCAGGAGAAATACAGGCTGCTCTGGAAAAATATGGTGTGGTTGTATCAATGAACACAACACGACAGTACTTGAACAAAAATGAGCTGTTTGGTTGAGTAGCCAAAAAGAAGTATTTTCTGCGCCAATGCCACAAAAACGTCTTGTGACAATATGCCCGACAAACACTTGACATGCCTCACAGCTTCTGGCACACTGTAATTTGGAGTGACAAGACAAAAATAGAGCTTTATGATCCCAGTCATAAGCACTATGTTTGGAGAAGGGTCAACAAGGCCTATAGTGAACAGAATACCATCTCCACTGTAAAGCAGAGTGGTGGCTCACTGAAGTTTTGGGGGGGGGTGAGCTCTAAAGGCATGAGGAATCTTGTGAAAATTAATGGCAAGACAATTTGCATTCTTCTGCACGAAAGCTGCTACTGGGACGCTCTTTGACTTTCCAGCATGACAATGACCCTGAGCACAAGTCAGAAAAAGGTGAAGGTTCTGGAGTGGCCATTACAGTCTCCTGGCCTTAATATCATCGAGCCACTCTGGGGAGATCTCAAATGTGCAGTTCATGCAAGATTATCAAAGACTTTGCATGACCTTGAGGCACTTTGCCAAGACAAATGGGCAGCTTTACCACCCACAAGAATTCAGGGACTCTGACAAATATTACAAAAGATTGCATGCTGTCATTGATGCTAAAGGAGGCAATACAGTATTAAGAACTAAGGGTATGTAGATACCCTTAGTTATGCAGATACTTATGTCTTGCAATGAAATGCAAATTAATTATTTAAAAATAATACAATGTGATTTTCTGGATTTTTGTTTTAGATTCCTTCTCTCACTGTTAGTGTACCTATGGTAAACCTTTACATGCTTTGTAAATAGGAAAACCTGCAAAATCAGCAGTGTATCAAATAATTGTTCTCCCTACTGTATATACTTGTATACACTGCTTAAAAAAAAGAAAATGAAAGTAATCATCACATTAAAACACAAGTCATTTAAACCTCCGGGATATCAATATGTCTAGTTAGGAAGCATAAGCAATTGTGAATCAATGTCACCTGTTTTAGTGCAAATGAAAGTGAGAACAGGTGCACTGAAGAGGCAATAGCAAGACAACTCCCAAAAAGGGAATGGGTTTGCAGGTGGTGGCCACAGACAATTGCTCTCTCCCTATCTTTCCTGACAGATTCTTCTTGACTGAATCTTCTTCTCCTGATTAATTCTTAATTGCCAGAGACCTACAAAATGACCTCCAGCAAGCAACTGGTGTGCATGTTTCTGACCAAACTGAAACAGACTCCTTGAGGGTGGCATGAAGGCCCAACTTCCTCAGCTCAATTGGCTTTCGCCAGAGAACACCAGAATTGGCAGGTCCAACATTGGCGCCCCGTTCTCTTCACAGATGACAGCCAGCTCACACTGAGCACGACAGACGTGAAAGGGTCTGTTGATGCCGTGGTGAACATTTTGCTGCCTGCAACATCATCCAACATGACTGGTTTGGCGGTGGGTCATTAATAGTCTGGAGAAGCCTAATGTGTAATTAAAGAGTTGTCTTAATTTTTTTGAGCAGTGTATTACATACAGTGCATTGTAAAATATATAGCTTTAAAAATTACTATTCACCCTTTTACTCCAATATAGTAAAGTAGGATTGACATATAATGAGATGTTCATGGGTGGGATCAATGAAAAGTTAGGACTACAAGTAAATAGTGAAGGCCTTGGAAAACAAAATGTTCCTCCCTCATTGTTATTTGCTATGAATCTTTGATGACTGTGTTTTGGGCTGTGCCTCTTGATATTTTGAATTAAAAAACAAGTGGTGTTGGGAGTAACAAAACATTAAAATCTGTATGAAAAAATATTGTAATATTGTGACAATTCCTGATGACTGATTAAAATGACAAAAAATACTAATTATTTGGGACCAGATGTACATAATTCATTGTCCAGTTCGCTACCATACTGCTGTTCTATACTAATACATCAAATGGTCTTCTCAATGCCTGCAACATATTCAATGAGTTCCTCTCTTCCAGGAGAGGTAAGTGTTCAGGCGTATATAACTGCTCCACAAAAGAAAACCTTGTTTTGGTCATTTGGAAACTCTAATGTTTCTGACAAGCCCTTGCAGCCATGGTTATGTGACAAAATATCTTGTTCAAATGTCAAGTCAAATCTCATTTATAGGAATGGTCACAGAGGAACAGGGATTTTCAACTACGAAAATACATTTGAGAGTAGACTGAAAAAAATATATTGAGCAACATTGACCAATTTTATAAATTTTACTAAGGTATAGTTCATATAAGGAAATCAGTCAATTGGAATAAATGTAACCTAATCTATGGATTCCACACGACTGGAATTAACGATATGCAAATTTTGGTTACGGATACCCTGGGATACAACAATGACAACCTAAACACTCAGCCACACAGGGACATACAATGGAAGACCAAAGTGGTCAAAATGAAATAAAATATATATAAATAATTAATCCATTATTTTGGCACATTAATATTTTTATAATGCCCCTTTTTAAAATAATGGTATGATATTTTTTTTATAATACATTCCCTTTCCTAAGCTTCTTTATCATCACAACATGTATTTCTTGAAATCATGGCTTTTTCATAGAATCATGTTTATTTCATTATTTCATGGCGTATTTCTTTCTAATGGCATATTTCAACATTGAATGGCATATTTCAACATTTAATGCCATATTTCATGATCACAAGGGATATCTTTTTCATATTGCTTTTAAACTTTAAAATAAAAAGTATTAATACACTTAAGTGATCCTGACACTGAAACCCTTGTGAGGTCTTCCCAAAAAAGCAGCTGTCTAGAAAAAAAGAGTGCAAAAAACATAAAAAATTATTCACATTATAGTGCCATTTAGATCCAGACTATTGAGCTATTTGAAAGCCACAACACGTTTGGCAATATAGCTCTTAAAACAGCACTAAATAAAAAAAGTAAAAATGATAGCTTCCCTGACAAAACATGATCATTACTAATTACATGACAAGTCTGCAGAGAGGTAAGCTGAATTCCTAATCTTTCCCAGGGATGGCAAGGTATGGCAGTTGGACAAAACAAAAGCTAGGTTGCAAATACATCCTCTTAACAATTACACCCTCTTGTGCATTTTCACAGGAACAGATGGATGTTTCCTGATTAGGACACCAGGGGCCAGTTAAGTGCAAACAGCAATGATGAAGTGAAGTGATGACTGTGCCGTGTGGGACAGGTGTCTATTTTCCTTTCCTGTCTGCTGCATCCTGCCATTAGGCGCCTCTGTCACCCTTGCTGTTTCCTTGCTCTCTGTCTTCCTAAGGTCTTGCTGTCTTCCCAGGGCCATGATGCATCCACAGAAACCAGCATGGATGAGCCTCACTATATTCGTAGTAGATGGCCAGGGATTTGCAGTATGTACAGGTCTACATGTAGTTCAAGCCCTCAAGCCATGCAGGTGCTCTGTGACCTACATTACCTAACTCTTTCCTTCTCTATTTCTCTCTCTTCTTTCTGGCAGGGAGCAGCTGTTGGAGATTTATAAATCTGCCTGATATGTTTCTTTTTAAATCTCTCATTATTTCAATAGGATCAGTTGTTTCTTGGTAATCTGAGTGTAAATGTACATAAGAAATCTTTCCGGTGCTGAATAATACAATAGAAGAGCTACTGGAGACAAAAGCCATTGTCTGTTTAATTTGAAGTATACATGGAAATTACATTCAATAAAGGTGAACTGAATACGAAAAGATTTATGCTGTCTGAGATTTGGTAATCTACATGATATACAGTGGATATAAAGTCTACACACCCCTGTTAGCATGCCAGGTTTTTGTGATGTATAAGGAGAAAAAAGATAAATCATGTCAGAAACTTTTAAACTTTTAAAGTGACCTATAATGTGAATAATTCAATTGAAAAACTAACAGAAATCTTGGAGGGGGGGAAATGAAAAATAAAAATGTTACAATAACCTGGTGGCAGAAGTGTGAACAGCCTCTTATAACTGGTGATGTGGTTGTGTTCAGACTCATGTTAAATAGAAGTCATTACACACCTGCCATCATATAAAGTGACTGATTAATCACAAATAAAGTTCAGCTGCTCTAGTAGGATTTCCCTGACATTTCCTTAGTTGCATCTTAGAGCAAAAGCCATGGTCCGCAGAGAGCTTCCAAAGCATCAGAGGGATCTCATTGTTGAAAGATATCAGTCAGGAGAAGGGTACAAAATAATTTCAGAACACAGTGAAGACAGTCATCATCAGGTGGAGACAATACCAAGAACTGGACGTCCCTCCAAAATGGATGAAAAGACAAGAAGAAAACTGGTCAGGGAAGCCTGTACGTAGTAGGCCACAGAGATTCACACTGTTCAATTAAAGAAGCAATACGTAGAATTTATTCTCCAAGTGGAAGCTAGGTGAATTGAACCATCAACATTTTTTATTGAAGCATCAACTCTCCCCACTATTGCACTACCCACTCAAGCTACTTTAACTTTTGTTAGAACTTTTGGAAAGTCTGTATTCTAGTTTGCACTTTCTTACATTCTTTCTGTGTTTTTCGCTTTAAGAGAAAAGGGGTTTCCATCCCATCCTGCAACTTTCACCATCAGACAACCTCTCTATGTGTATGTTATGCCTTCTACCTATACGCCCCAGTTTATTTGCAGTCAGTTGAACACATCCTCTTGTCAAACCAGTGAGAGAATTGTAATAAACAGGCATATGCTATTGTTTCAGTTATGACGTACTCACATGCTACACCATGTAACAGGCCCCTGTTTTTTGCTAAGTACTTAGCCTACTTATTATGTCTAAAAATTAAAGGTGTAATTCAGTTTTGCAATAGCAAATTGTCCAGTTACTTTGCATTTGAAACCCTGTTCATGTGATATGTATATTCTTAGGATAGGTCATGAATAAAAGAAAATCAATATTTGTAAAGAAACAGGCTTGTATGAATGTAATGTTTAATATAGAATGTGGCTCACTGGTTAGCCATTTTGTTTTGTTTCAAATCAAAATACAAATATTCAAGCAATTATCAAAACAACATTGTAAAGGTATGAAAACCATAAATGTTGTTTAAAATAAAAATCTGATCATTCTATGTGCAAGGATACACCCTATAGTTTACACAGAAACACACGCGATTGGCAATTACACTACACTTAGTCATTTGGCAGAATCGGAACAGAATCTGCTTTGACATGTCTTGTCAGTGAGCATTTGCATCACGTTAATTCAGTAGCACATGATGCAGATAATATTCCATGTTATTTTAAAAGTCCTGCATTGATTCAATTCCCGGAGGAGTAGGAGGGCTGTGCATTCTCTGAGCAAGTGGTGCCTACGGAGCAATATATTATTTTCCTAATTTTACGATGGCAATCGGATGGGATGTGTTTTGGTGCTCTGAAGATCTTTTGATTGTGTTAATGTCCAGTGTAACACTCAAGATTAAGCCCACTTTTCACCCAAACCACCTTGATCTGGAATGTCACACATTCTCCAATACAGTCAGCTAGTGTACATCCCTGTTCTTCCACAGTCTTTTGGCCTGGAGAATGACTTTGAACATTTAGTTGAGGGATGCTATATGAGCACTTGAAAGGGTTTCAAAGAGAATACATAATTTTCTGAATTAATTATACATATTTATCAAAACCTATGTAGAAGTTTTTGACACTGCATGTTTTTATATTAAATCAGCAGGCTAAATCAGATCGTGTTTTGAGTTACATTTATCAGACTAAATCCAAATACTTTTACAATACTGTCAGACAGGATAGTGTCCAATAAAAGTAAAACCAAAAAGAGCTGAATCTCAGTGCAATGGTCTTGTTTTCGCTGAAAAACTGATCTTATGTAAAAGCAATAGGTATTCTAGTAGTTTGAATAATTGATCAGAAACCGAAAGGGTTGCTAGATTGAATCCCCCTGATGTAAAAAAAATGTTCATATTAGTTCATATTAATGTAAGTTAACCAGAATAGTGACGCATTTGGTGCAAAAAAGTGTAACTCTGTGGCTTTGAACCAACTCTCCAAAGGTGCCTTAGGGACAACGGGATATGCAAATTATGTTTGGTATAATACCTTATAAATGTAATT
The DNA here is from genome assembly GCA_016801105.1 of Esox niger. NCBI lineage: Eukaryota > Metazoa > Chordata > Actinopteri > Esociformes > Esocidae > Esox > Esox niger. The sequence continues at coordinate 121,396 of JACXGJ010000154.1, forward strand.
ATTATTACTGGGAGAATCAAATCAGAAAGAGACTCATACCCCTTAAAGATGTCAATTACTCCTTACATGCTAATTTTCTACCTGGACGCAGATGAATTCATAAATGGATATTTACATCCATAGTATTAGCCAAATTCTGCAGCACTTTCTATAGCCAAACATGCAAATTCCTAGACTTTCTGGGAGTGACACACCTATGTGAGCTGGGGAGAAAGTGACTGAACTGACCTTACAAGTCTTCCATAAAAATAATTTTGCCTAACAAACAGTGGCAAAAGGGACTGGTTTCAGGCCAGAGCTCACAGGCAAACTGACCACAGGTTGTGTTGTCACAGCTGTGGTCATCTAGCAGTGTCAGGGACCTCCAGTCCCTTAGTGGAGGTTGCTCTTGACAGCTGACTGGAACAGCTAACTTCTTTTCCCCTCTTGCCCCTATTTTTACTCTTCAGGTCTGCCATATTTTTTCGAGTGGATGCATATCCTGGGTTCAGGACCGGGATAGGAGCTCAATACCAACTATTACTGGTCCCAATATTGATGCACCATACAAGCGCAATTGTAATTCACAAATTAAAAAAGATTTTTTGTTGTTGCTTGTTAGCTCATTTATCAGTGGTATAAATCAGCATAGGTACTGACTACAATAATAACTGTAGTAACTGGTTATTGTTGTAAGTAAATGAAGACTGAAATACTTTAAAAGAAGATTAAAATAATAAATGAAGTAAAATGAAACTAAATGAAGTCTGAAAATCCTGTAATACAATAGTTTTTGTGGTTGCCTTGACTTCCAAGATTCACCCCCTTACGTACACAACTCCTTCACCCTGAAAAAGGGATACACATTCGACCAGCGGAATTCATCATTACCTTTGTTGTTTATTTATTGACGACTTAACATCAACCATGCTTGCTAGTCACTTCACCACTACTTGACCATTGCTACATCAAAATACACTGGAATAAATTGAATTGTAATGTTTTACAATGTTTTGTAATCATTCAATATTATCTTTCAAAAAGTGCAAGTGATTTCCTTGTTGATCCAAACTTCAGGAACACTGTCAGAAAGAAGAAATTATTAAATACAACAGTAACTATCGTGTTGGTATGTGGTGAATGTGCGGTACAGTAGGTTATGACGGACAGTGGCTAATTTTCCTGAATCACCGGTTATCACTCGGACATGCCTTGCCATTGTTGTTATACCCTTTCCTATCGTAACAGTCTACCAATGGTGAAAAGTAATTTTGTATCCAGGAGGCTAGTGCTGGTAGTGGATACTACTGTACTGCAAGACAATACATCACATTGTCTTCATCTATGTGATTTTAAAATGTATCTTGGTCATTGTCAACTGACTGTCAAACTTCTAAAAGAATGAACATTTCGCTGCTGACAATGCCTGCAGTCAATCAAATGCCAAGTTTGGAAATGTAGAGGGGCCTTATATTCTGTCTTCCCTCCAAACCATTGTGACTATAAATAGTACAGTTCAAGCAAAGATAATGTAAGCCTCAAGAAAAATGCCTGATACTCCTTCAGCTGCCTAACAAATGTCATGAGGCTTGATCTTGAAAAGAAGGGCTAAGTGTAGTGAGTGCACAAGAGCTGCAAACTTCAATTTACTCTTCGCTAATCCCCTCACTTTGGTAATTGTTGGTTCCTTTGTCAATTCCCCATTCAAACAATTACAGTATTGCTTCACTGCTATCTGGTCAATATAAGGTTAGTGTAGCTAACCACTAGGTGGTTCTAAATTCACAGCATGAAGTCAAAGCTACTAGCTTTGCGAAACTAACTAATGCTCTCATATAATCTCCTAATGTAAACGACAAAGAAGTTATATTAATTAGTTAGATTCCAATTTGACAACTTACAATTCAACAAAGGTATTATTTAGAATTTAAAAATAGTTTTTCTCAGGTGGCTCAAGCACATACAAAGCTAAATGAGGACGTCAGATGAGCCTAAACTCAAGCCCTCATCCACATGCCCTCCTGGTTAAAAGAGCAGCGTGGAAAAATACAGAATTCCTACGGTATGAAGACAGCATACTAGGATTTAAAATCTGAATCCACTGGAAGTTTTTAGGAGATGACACAAGTTTGTGGATACAATTGAGTATTACAAAATAGGACTAGGGACAAAATGCGAGTAAGAAAAACATTATATGGTGATGTATTTACATTTTTTCACAGTGCACACAATTGAAAGTACATTCAGTGCTCTAACATGTAGCCATTTGAACAGTTAGTTGGCTTGTCTGAGCGTGACGAACACATACTTTGAGACTATTTTCAAGAGAGTTTGTTTAGTAGTTGTGGCTGCTTATCAGAAGAGCTTTTTTGCATTCCATCTTTTCCAGGTCAACTTTGACCCATTCCAGTATCACCCGGAAGCACTATTTATGTATTCATTTATTCTGAATTTGCATGTGTGGCTGCAATAGGCCATGCTTAGCTCTGTGACGCCTGCTATTCTAGGACAGCTCCCTGTGCATTTACTGCAGGGTGGGAGTCCTCTTCGTCTACGCAGGTCAAAGACTAGCCCTGATGAAAACCAATGAGAGACCGCAGGGATGACGGTGTCACCGAATGCCTGGGAACCTGTCACTTTGAATCAGTGTTCGAGTTTGCATCTGGCACAAACTCACTGTCCTCAAGTGGAGTAGCTACTACTAGTCTGCAGAGTGCTGCACAGAACTTCCACTCTTCACCTTTGGGAGCAACAGAAAGATATTCAAATTATGATCTGTTGTTGGTAATATTTGAATAAAGGGTGTGAAGTGCTATAAAATGTGGTAATAAAACAAATTATTTAAAAGTAAAAAACATTTCCTTAATAGTCTAGTAATTATTCCCAACCACCTTAATCGAACCATGTGCACCACCTTAGCATGACAAGACAGTGGCCTGAATAAGAATATTGCTCTACTGTGTTTGGTGCCACAGCAGTGGTTCACATAGTTCCGGACTTAATGCATGACCTTTGTTTTGTGGCACAGTTCAAAGAGGGTAGGAGTGATTCCTAAGTGAAACAGAACTAAGGAATTTACCCAGTAGAATGCAGACAGTAATTATTCACTCATGGCCTATAGGCCTAATGAAAATAAGTTTACTGATTGCTCTGAATCCATGCCTGACCAGATTAGCATTTGTGAACTTGTACATAAACCTGTTTATATTACGAGAGAGAATAAAACACAAGATTAACGTACTGAATTACTGAATTTACACAAGCATTTTTGAGATGTACCGGACAGTTTTGTTCAATCACAGCAAAAACAAGCTATATGTGTGCTGCACAGAAACTTGAGACAGCTCCGACAATTGTCTTCACAATTACAAAACTCCTGGGGGGCTTGTTCAAAAAAACTTCAGAAGGTAGCATCTCGAGATATCAATGTCTACAAGTTGACGCAATAAAATAATATTGCCTCTTCTATGGTACAGATTCTCCCAAAATTTAGCATAATGTAAACAAGCTATAACGCCTACAAAGGTGTGAAATATTTCTGTTTAACTCAAGAATGTTTAAATACTGGATTGTTTTGGAAATAAAACTACAATTTAAGGTGGTGTCTGTGCAGGTTAGTGATTATGTGGTGGACAATCAGAGCCAGTCATTCCTCAGTAGGGTCATAACAGATTTGCGTCTGAGAAGCCTTGTGGCTATTTATAGTGGCTGTCAATGCCAGCCTGGGCTCCCACAGTTTGCTAATTGGTTGCACTTTCAGGTAAGTGTGGCAGTACAGAATTGTCTGCCATTTCATAGGCAGCTGGAAAAGCCTTGATCAGCCAAATAAAGGCATAAAGCAATTGGATGGTGCTCCTGATGTAACACTCCTGTGTTAACAATCTGACACGCCACACATTTTGGATATAAAAATAAATTGGGGAGCTCCCTCAGACCCTAGTAGGGGCTTAAAAGATCCATGGGCTTTGGCGGGGGACAGTCAATCCCATGCTCGGAGCGAAGCTCCTACCACGAAAATCTGTTAAATGGTGTTGCACTCGGGTGCCAGAATTAGCTACTCACTGCACTCGGAACAGATGGCATCAGCCCCGCTCACTGCAAATGCCTTACATTCTGGTCCAAGCAAACAGACCTTCCTTAATCCTAATTAGGAATGTCATTTCCACCCAAGCCTTTCCAAGTGCCTCCAAAAGAAATACATGTTTGTGTCAAAAAGAAATCCTATTTAGTTTTTTGGTTGAAATATTTTGGCCAAGAGATGGTCAAAAGGTTTTAATTAAAGCAATGGCTCATTGATGTTGCTTGAGCTCTTCGTCATTCTTTTCCTAACAATATACATAATGTACAGAAATACAGTATAATAAATGGCGGTACTGGGATTATATCCCAGTTCTCAGGTTCTGAGAGTAAGAACTACATTATGTATAATATAATTTCTTAATAACCTTAGCTTCCACACAGCTGACAAATCTCAACCATCATCTCTATGCCTACAATACTAACCATTTCCTAAGGCTTTCCATCAGTGTGATACAAATCTGTGATAATTCCTCACAGAGATGGCAATGCAATGTCAGCCAAATCTACACACTACTATTAACTGACCGTTTTTCACCACCCCAACGGTTACTGTAATTCCTATCTGGCCAATACACTAGGCTAGGCTCAGCCGCATTGGCCAGGGCTACAGCGATAAGCGGTCATTGTTGAGATTGCCGGCCGATATGTGTAGTGGACAACAGTGAGATAAGACTTGTCTGACAGCCGAATAATAACGTCACGCTGCTAGCAGACACGTGTTGACTTAGTGAGGGTAAAATCCTTAATCCCCCTCACTTCCTGGTCCAAAGGATGCTCGCTGAGTGTAAAAAGGACTAGGTTGAAAGGACATCCCCTGTGACACTGTCTCTGGAGGCGTGACCATTGGCCAGACTTCACAGGCTCGCTTGAGCTATTCCAGACTTTTGTGTTTTTACAAAAGCGAGACTTTTTCAAATCTATGGCTAAATTTAGCAAGGATATGGGTACATATTTTCATGTCCATTTTCATCAAATGGATATAATCTATTATGTAGGTTTAGATCCTATTGGAAAACGCCACATTTGTAATGGGCAATGTGACAATGGTGGAAACATATTGACGCACAGACAGAGATGGTCACTTACAGAACTCTTTAACCACACAATAATGGTGTTCACAGTGTAGTCTGTGAGAAGGCAGCAGGAAGCTCATAAAGTCTCCGTAATGGGCCTCCCAGCAGCATTTTGTCCAATCATGTAGATGCTATCGGCACAGAAACAGCAGGCAAAGCACAATCCCTATGCTCCCATTGTCTTCTCCTGCAGTGCCCCCCCCATTGCCAATCTCATTAATTGCCTTTTGTCTGCACTCCTCAACAAAAGCCATCTTGTGCGGTGGGGCAGCAATGCTGAATGCATAGACATTCAGGCCAGCTGAATGCAGAAACAGCAACAGTACGTGTTTATATTAAACTCTCTTGTGGACATGCTTAAGCTCTGTGAAGCTATTTATTTTTTACATAACATACCCTGTTTCATACAGCGGTTTGATGACATTTATGTTTATTGAAATACTATCTTGCGTTATCTGCAGTTACATAAATAAATATCTAAAAAGGGTTTGTTTTTCCATCTTTAGGACCTGCCCGTTTAATTTTTTGGCCAAGCTATCAAGACACATTTGTATTGCTATTCATTCTACAAATAAAGTGTCAATATTATATTCATACTACAATGTCCTTGCTTTCAAAATAAAAGCAATTTTGTTATTGTTTAACATCAAATTGATCAGAAATACAATGTAGACATTGTAAATGTTGTAAATGCCTCTTGTAGCTGGAAGTGACTGATTTGTAATGGAATATCTACATAGGCATACAGAGGCCCATTATTAGCAACCGTCAGTCATGTGTTCCAGTGGGACATTGTGTTTGCTAATCCATTTTAAAATGCTAATTGATCATTAGAAAACCCTTCTGCAATTATGATTGCACAGCTGAACATTTTTCTGCTGTTTAAAGAAGCAATAAAACTGGTCTTCTTTATACAAGTTGAGTATCTGGAACCTCCATAATTGTGGGTTCGGATACAGGCACAAAATAGCCAGAAAAAAAACTTTCTTATGAGTAAAATGCCAAGAAACTAAAGATCTCATATGACGCCATGCACTACTCACTTCAATCAGAATAGAAAGAGGAGTTTGAGGCCCCGGTGCACAACTGAGCAAGAGCACTAATACATTAGAGCGTCTAGTTTGAGAAACAGTTGCCTCACAATCATCACCTAGCAGCTTCATTAAGTAGTACCCACAAAACACCAGTCTCAATGTCAACAGTAAATGTCAACCTTCTAGGCAGAATTGAAAAGAAAAAGCCATATCTCAGACTGGCCAATAAAAAAAAAGATTTAGATGGGCAAAAGAACACAAACAACAGACAGAGGAAGAGTTTGAGGTGTTCAGATCACAAAGAATATTTGAATTGAAACAATGCTGGAGGAGTGCTTGACACCATCTGTCAAGCATGGAGGAGGCAATGTGATGGTCTGGGGGTGCTTTTATGTGGTAAGTGGAAGATTTGTTCCGGGGCTAAAGGGATCTTGAAGAAGAAAGGCATCACTCAATTTTGTAGTGCCATGACATAACCTATGGATGGTGCTTGATTGGAGCCAATTTCCCCCTACAACAAGACAATGACTCCCAGCACAGCTCCAAACTATGCAAGTACTATTTAGGGAAGAAGCAGTCAGCTGGTTTTCTGTCTGTAATGGAGTGGCCAGCGCAGTCACTGGAAATCAACCCTTAGCTATCTAAACACCAGCAAACGGCCAGTCAGTTAGCTTAGCTACAGTAATGCGGTACTTGTTTGTTACTCTGCTGGACATGCTGGACATTCACCAAAGTGAACACCCAACCTTGATACAAAATGTCTATACTGGTGTGCATATTTAGTTAGTTTCCAAAATATGCATCCTGCAAAAAGCCAGTGCAGATCGATCATTTAGACTATTATGATATAACGTTGGCTGCAAAGGGCTATTTAGCTAAATAAAGTGTGCACTATATGCATTCCATTCCTATGCATTATTAGTCAGAATCACATTTGATATGCTGCTGAAATAGCCCAGTCTTTGTCTCTTTTTTTAAGTGTTTATTTGCATGTGTTCCCCATGCATTTGCTTGATTCTCAGGTTTGAAGATTGTTATTTTGGTCTTAGAAAGTATTCATAATTTTTCATGTGCTTTACACCTTTGACTTGTTTTTCTATACCTGTTCATTAAACCATTCTGTTTGGAGTATCGTAACCGCATCCTTCCTCCTAAACAATTACAATTATAATGTTATAACTACAAATCCGTTTCCAAAAAAGTTGGGAAACTGTGTAAAATGTAAATAAAAACAGATTGCAATGTGCAAATAATCTAAATCTGATTCAATAGAAAATAGTACTAAGACAGGTTGAAACTGAGAAATGTTACTGTTTGGGAAAAATACAGGCTGTATAAATAAAAGTAATGTTCATGTAACAGTTTCATTCCAACCACCAGATGTGAAGTTCACACAATGACCAATATCACCCACAAAGTATCATTACCATAGCCCCACAAAAACTGTGGCCCTTCCAGAGCCAGGGTTGCCAAATTTCATGGACAGTATACTGCACAATCACATGCGGACTACGAACATAACCATGCCCTACTGCTATTTTCACAATACAAACTCATCTGTAAATTAACCCCTTTTTTCCCCCCACACGGTCATTAGAAATTCCCCATATGGCAACACTGTTCAGGGTAAGGGACACAACTACAAGGTCTCCGACAGACTGATGTAACTGATTGAAATGCTATCAGTGCCGACCACTAACAAACTTGCTTTTCCATTACATTCATGTTTAAAAAATGTATGCAATCATCATGGCAGGATATCTGTTAAAACATAATTTCAAGGGTCTTTGGTAAAAAGGTAAGGTTAATTCCTTTAAACATCTATATGTGTAGGTAAAATTACATCAGTTGTCTTTCTGACATTTGCTGGCCATACAGTACAGGCAGCTCTTAGGCAAGCCAATGAAGAATACTTCCTCTCAGCTATGTGATTTTACTGTGATTTGGTAGCATTAATGACTGGCAACAGGGGATGATCTTCAGGGTACAACCTTTAAATCAAGGAATGTTACACAAGACCGGAATCATACCGAGACATGGTGTGAGGCATTCCTACAGTAGCTTGTTTATTTTGTTTACTGACAAAACAGTTATCATCCTTTTATTCTGGTTTATAGCGGTTAACAATCACAACCATCAAATGAGGAAGCCAGTGGTCGTTTAAGTTATATACTGCTTCACATAAGAGCCATACTTGTAGAACTAGACAAGAAAAACATGGTTTTGTGAAAAAGGCAACTGTTGGCAGCGGCAGTTCTGGCCTTCATTGTTCATCAGTAAGCAGTTAGCATGGAGTGAATGTGGGGGAGTACAGAATGTGAGTTCGCCCAAAGCGTGTGACACCGTGGGGACAACCGGTCACAGGTGATGCAGGATTTTGACAGGCGTGGACAGGGACAAGGGTCACTTTTCAAGCGCACCCACATTCTACCAACTGACTTTCAGTGGGAGAAAGTTGACCCAGGGGGAGGTCAACTATAACAACAAATGTTCAGTTGTTTCAGTCCTTTCCGATATTCCTTGCTTTTTATGTGAATGCCCTGCTTTTTTGTGACTGCCCCCCAAACTACATAAAAAGATGGATTCAGTTTCTTGTTTACAGGCAATTATACTACTCTGCTAAAATATAGTATAAGTTGATGTGAATTGAACAATGTACTTTTCTGACACCAACTTCAAAGATCAGAATTATTTCAAATACATTTTGCAGACAAACACAACGCTCTCCTATACCAGAAATGGATTGAGACTTCAAAGAGTGCAATTCCCTGGTGATTCATTCCAATGACTGACTGTGTACAAGCCTTCAGAACAACACATGTGCACAAAGGCATACTCCAGACACAAATAGTTAGCATAGGCCATCTGAGGAGCAAGGCATAGAATGCTGAACAACAGGTGGAAGAAAAGGGGGAAACCATCTGAGCCACATGCTACCACTGACCTCCCCATAGGAACCCTGGCTCTATCACCTGCTTGGTAGGAATCCCCCACAGGTTTCCATGGGAAATGCCGAACAAACACTCTACATTGAAAAAACACAGAGCAATTCGTGCTTTGCATTCTTATGGCCAGCATGAAAGCTAACAGTGCTGTTACACTCATGCTGTCACAGGAAGTTGGACTGCTGAATAATGTTAGAATGCAACCTGGTCATAGGGACAACATGGCGAGCCATGAAAGTGCTTTCATGGCGAGAATAGAGGACAGCTGTTGACCTTTGTCCCCTCCCTGTCTTTGCTGTGGTGTTCTTTTTGATGAAGCTGAAGTGCTCCACCTTTAATAGACCTCTCTTGATATGTATTTTGCCTCAAACCTAAAGTAGCAAAAAGGAGGAAGCATCAAGATTTAAAGATGAAAAAGTTACATGTAAAAATCATGTCCACCAGTAGCCTGATGGGAACTTTTTCTATACATGGTTTGTCCTTCCCAGAAGCTCTGAAAGACTGAATTATTTAAATAATGGATTATGAACTATTCACATGTCAAGACAGTCAGATTGTTAAAGGATGTCTGAGGACTTTCAAACCTCTATAGACCCAACATCAAATGTAATACTGCCTGCCATCCAAAACATTTACACTCCAAAGGTCTGTGGGGTCGCAGAGTTTAACATGGACACCTTTCTTTCACCTAAGAAGATTGGTTTGTATTTACTTTCATAATTTTTTTGGATTATATAGTTGCTTTTGGGGCTTTTATAATAACCACAAATGAAAGTAATGTTCCTGTAATTGTTCTGTTCCAACCACCACACACAGGGCTCAAACCAGTGATCCACTGAAAAAGATGATCACTGTCACTCACTGTCATTATTACTATCACCCCACAAAAGCTGTAGTACGTTCTACGCTAGGGAAACTGTTTGTAATGCTACCATCTGAGACCTTTCAGGAGCACAACAACCAGAAAATATATGCTTTAACCCAGAACATCAAACTCTCTAAAGCACCGATGTGAAACAGATCACACAGAGGGCCTACTGTGTGCTGGTTTTTGCGATTTCCTTTCAACAGGTGCCCATATTGAGACCTAAACAACCAGGTGAGGGGAGACCTTGACCAATTAGTGACATAAAAAAAAGTACAAGTTAACAGCAAAAACCTGCAGACACTCGGCCCTCCTTTGCTACGTGTTTCCAGTTCAAATGGTTGGGGTTCTACAGATAATTTTTATTCAAATTCTTTGTTCAGTAGACAGATGTGTGTTCATAACCCCACCTACCAACCATACCTTCGCAAGATGCCTTTTGCCTCTTCCCAAGTCATATTTGTAAAGAAACATTTTTATTTGACTTTCCTAGTTAAATAAAGGTGAATACAATGCGGTTTGCCTAAGCCCAAGTCATAATTGTAAAAATCTGTGTTCCAATTGGCTTGCCAAGTTAAAGGCAAATACAGTTTGAAAATCTGTCTTTTGCCATGCTTTCTCATTTCACTTTCTGACTCACGCATTATAGAAATTCTATGACGCACTTAAAACATAATAGTATTATTGCAGTACTATCTGAGTAATCGTAGCATAACTTGGCTTAATGAAGAAAAATGTGCTGCTTAAATTTTAATCATTACAGCCAAGCTTATTAGCCCCTCTAAGGAGAATATTCCGTCAATTACTGGGAAGTCACTGGTCTGTAAATTGCACCCAGTTAGGAATGTCCAGATTCTGATGGAATCTTTGCAGCTGCACATAGCAATTACAGGAACCCCACCCCTGATAAGTGACGATTGCAACTGATAGGCCAACTGCTGTCTGATTTCTGGATAGGGGTCCAGACAAACCCAGTGGAAAACCATCCAATGGAGTAGGCACATCAAAATGAAGCAGGATCATATTGTAAGCTACCTTCACTACCCACATCTGGGGCCTCTTACGTCTGTGTGCCTGATCACGAGGTCTCCAGAGCATGGCCCTTCCTGGCACAAGGGAAGTCTGTATCGAAACGTTTGCTTTAATATTGCTGACCACGGACATACGAGGATGATCCTGAGTGTTGATGATCTGAAATAACACTGCATGGTTGGTCAATTTTGCATGAATGACCATCAGAGAGAACTCGGGCGATGCTGTTTAGAGGGACACATCAGCCAAGAGATACAGATTCTCTCTGAAAGTGTGGTGAAAATGCTAAAACCCATAAGATCATTGGTCTGGCACAAACCGGCCACAGCCGGAATAGATGCGTTCAAAGACGCTGGGGTTCAATTTGTGTTTTTCCTACTCTGAGGCATAGTGTGAGTGCTTCATCCAGCCTAAAAGGCTTTTGTTCTTGTGTTTTCTATCAGTCCTATTTATTTTCTCAATAAATTATTTGTTGGTTCTATTCTGTCTCTCTGTTTCATGTGTTGAATATTTTAAGAGATGCACATCCGTGTTCTCATTGTTCTTTGAAAGACTATAAGTCACCTTTTCAACCAACCCGCAATACATAACAAACATATAGAACACTGGTCAAGCCCCTGAAGAAATCCATCCATCTTTCTTTCCTATCATTTTCCTTCTTTCCTTCCTTTTGTCTGTTCAGTGTCTTAACTTCCCAAGCATGACAAATCTATTGATACTGCATTTCCAGATTGTTCCATCTGGGTAATTGTACTTGGGATTTTTCAGGACTGTCGAGAGATCACCTACAAAATGTCTGGTGCCCTTGACATCAGATAAATGCAGTATAAAATACTGAAAAACATGAGTGAGCACAGGTTAGAAAGTGGGCGGTCACCCTTTGACTCATCCTTCTTCTACCCCTATCTTCCCTGTCTCCCCAGTCTCCACAGTCTCCCCATCACTGTTCCATTTCTTCAAACTCAAAAACATGGCTAGTAGAATCCGACGTTCCATATTTAAGGTTTGCAGAGGTGATAATATTGCAATTGAAAACCAGAGTAGTGTCCTCTCCCATGTTCCTTTAATAGCAAATTGGATTTTCACAAGCAACATCACTTTGGAAAAGGGAGGGCAGGCTAATTTACCCTTGCTAATTCGCACCCCCTTGGTTACTAATATAACCTATGACCATAGCAAAAAAGCCAGTGCCCACTATTTTTCCATTTTGGAATAGGTACACAATTGTTTGGTGAACCAGTGACAAATAGCTTTAAAAAAACAGTGGTTTAGGGACCAAAACTGTACATTTCAGAGAGCATTGCAGTCTGTATCACCCAATTACATATGACAACTTGTGTGGCCATCCGTCCAAATCATTTAGAGTTCTGGAGGATTTTGTATTTGAAAAACCAATCGCTAAGATTTCTATTGGACGTTGAGTTGTGAGAAGCCTACCCATTATCCTCCTGGTTGTGTTTGCTACGGTTTTCCGACTGGATAGGAAACATTTTGCTTAGAGTTGTTCCACACACTAGTTTGCAGCATTGCAGAAAATAAATTACAACTACAAAGCGAAATATAATTCAATGCAAACTATTCCCAAAATTGTGTCAATGAAGCCACTAAAGAACACTGTACACAGACATTTTGGCCAGTGAACCTACCAGATCAGGTTAGCGTTCTGAACCAAAAAGGAATTCCTGGGTCGGAATAAGACAGAAGAAGAGTAGCGGCAAAGGGATTACTGAACCTGTTGTTGCCTCATAGAAAGGAGATGCCTTCTCCATATGCCGTTGCCAGTGTCTCAGCACAATGGCAGTTGATGAGGGGGTGTGCCCATTATGAGGGTGCAAACATCTACAATGAAAGCATTGGCTATTTTTATATTTCACTTCAGAATTGGTGGTTAAAAGATCTTATAAAGGGTGAAAAAGTCCTGGCATGGTTTGTTTGGATTTCAGCCTTTTTACTACAACAAAAGCTGCGCTATTTGTAAGGGCGGCAGACGTCTGTTATCCGCTCTCGCTAACTTAGCTAGTGAACATACATTACAAAACCGTGAGGTGAATGCAGCAGCACAAGATCCTATCCTATTACTCATTATGTCCTGTTGTAATATTGAGATGTAAAGAAACTGCAACATTGTATCAGTGTCCCATGATGGCGTTCATTCTGTACCACTGAGAAAATGTTATGTTCTCTATACATTTCCACGTGACAGAGACGTAGGTATAATGCTTTTCTTATTACTAGCTTCCGTTTGTGTGATTCCTCGAATGTTGATATGCATAGAGGGCCTTATCAAGCAATGATTGAGAGCATTGGTAGAGCAAAGTGTTTGGCAAGTGGAGACAAGGTAAATGTTGTGTCTGCCTATATACTGCTTTATTTTCATGGTTTCAGCTTTACAAAAGGGATGAAGAACTAAATAACATGCAATTTTCTATCACAATCTATTGTAATCCTGACTTCAAAAGCATTACTGTTGCTTCTCTTGGGATTAAATAGGTTTTAAAAGGGACAAGTTTAATCTGTCATTGTCTCATTTCCCATGTTGCCACGATACATTTGTTTTGCTCATGTTTGTATCTCTAAAGTTTATCTAGTGCAGTACAGAATTTGCTCCAACGTTACCATGAACTGCTGTGACATTGACACTGTGTCTTTGTGATGTCTTTACACATTGTAACAATTACAAGCCTCAAATAATCCCCTTCAATAACACTGTCTGGCAAACCCAATCCTGCAAACCCAACAACTATTCTTCCTGTTGGAAACCTCTCCATGGTCTTGGTGGCTCCTTTTAAGGACATTTTTTAAGCCATGATAATTGCCATTGTATAACTATGTGAAGGGAGACAGGAGGAAATGGCAGAAGAGATGGCCTCGTCCTTTTGAGATTTCTGCGCAGCATTTCACATTAGAATAAGACCAGAAAGATAAGAAACTGACAGTTAATTATTTTTCTGCTTTCGAGTTTACGAATACTCTGAGCTAGATGTGACACATTCACGGTCACTTGTTCCACATTTACCAGTTTACCATCACGTTTTGCTTGTAAAACGTGATGCACAACTGAGTGAAACGTCCGCTTTTATAGTGACTATGTGTGCTACTTGAATTCTCTTTCTCCGGCATGCTGCTTTCCACACCAAGCCCTTTCTTGTCGCACAAAGCTGCTGTCCCCAGAAATGTCTCTGGTTGAACCCTGAGAAAGCAAAGGTGACGTGCGACGCCACAGCCGATGGTTCAGTGAGATCTGTGTTACTTTGGTCGATGGACACATCTCACCTGTCTGTTTCTTTCAGCACCCCTTTATCAAAATATCAACCCGTAGCTGTATTTTTCAGTTCAGAAATCTGGTCCCCATAACAATGATATATTTTTTTAATTAATGATCTAATTTAAAATATAAATACATTTGTCTATCTTAACTCAAAAAATATTCTCCTAAAATTGTGACTAAACTACCTAGTATTAATAACGAATTCCCATTTAAATCTAGCTGGCTACAGAGCTAAATACACTAATTACACATAGCACAGCCTGAAGCTGATACAGTCCATCAGCATACAATGGTAATTAAGTAAAAAACGAAAATTTCTGATAGGTTCCCCTGAGAAACAGTTTGACTGTGCTAAGCGGAAGCTAACTTATCGATTCGGTTTAGCCTAGAGATTGGTGGAGACAGTAGAGTGCTCGGGTAGGGATATAGGGTTTGACCATAGTCTGGAGGTAGGATGGGCCAGTTGCTTGTTGCAGGTCAGTAGGCAAGTACCAGGGTCTTGTAATGGATACAAGCTTCAACTGGAAGCCACTACTGTGCCTAGAGCAGCGGTGTGACATGGAAGAACTTTGGATGGTTGATCACCTGTTGGGGAGCAGCGGTTTGGTGACACATGCCAAAAAAGTGTATTCATCGTGATGGAATATGTGCCTTGTGTTTGTATTTTATTGTCTCAGTAGATTTTAAAACAAAATAACACCAACATGCATTATACCTGTGTATTATATCCACAAAGTACTCCACCAACATTGAGGAATATAATATTAGCAGTCACTGGCTTCATTATGTAAAATTGCAGATGACAATGTTCTCATGAAGGTAACTACCAATTATCCTAAACAAAGACAGGATGAATAGAGAACCCAGATCCAGTAGAAGGTCTGTACTGCAGAATTTAATGTGGCATAAAGTATCCCAGTGACTCTGTGGAACACAATGCACACAACACAAATTAAACACAACATTGACTTTCATTAAAGATGCAAGAGTAAAGCATGTGACAAGGAGTATGCCATCATAGATCACAAAGGCAAATCCAGCTGCATGTTGCCAACCAATCCATCCCTCCTTATCAAGGTTCAGCATAAGATGGAGGACTGACGTCAAGCTGAGATATCTGCCAGATACAAGTGTGTTGCCACCTCAGTCTCAGATAGAGGGAATTCATAATAATAATAATAATAATAATAATACATTTAACTTCTATTGAGCTTTTCTAGGACCCAAAGACGCTTTACAACAGGTACAAAACAAATAACAACCAAGGAGAGCGATATACAGACCAATGTAAAGAAAAGGACTCAGAGATTACACTGGACAAAGGGAAAGGGCAGTGGCTAGGGGAAGGCTTGTTTGAACAGATTAGGATGGTAAAAGATGGTAAAAGAGTCACGGATTGATTGTGCAAGTGCGTTCCAGAGCTTTGGAGCAGCTCTTGAAAAAGCCCTGTCTCCAAAGCCCCATAGTTTGGACGGGGGAATGATGAGGTAGGGTGGTAGGGTGGAGCAAGATCTGGCAGGTATGTCGAGCAAGCTGATGGAGGGCTTTATAGGTGAACAGAATCATTTATAATCAATGCACTGAAGAAACGGGAGCCAGTGGAGTTCCCGGAGGATAGGGGTGATGTGCTGCTAGGTATGGGTACGTTTGGAACCATTGCGTGCATGGGGAGGAAACAAAGGTGTCGTCAATGGTGAGAGTGAAGGTGCCAGTTTTGGTGAACGTGGATTTAGTGCCCACGAGTAGTAGTTCCGTTTTATCACTGTTGAGCTTGAGGAGGTTTTGCAGCATCATTGTTTTTATTGTTGACAGGCGGGATTCAAGGAGGGCCAGAGGTGGGTTGGTGAGAGATTTGGCATTAAGGTAAATCTGTGTGTCATTGGCGTAGCAGTGGAATTCAAGTTTGAAGTGGCTGAAGATCTGACCAAGGTGGGGTTGTAGATGATAAAGAGCAAGGACAATGCCTTGGGGGACACCCTGTGTGACTGCAGCTGAATCTGAATGATGGACATTGAGGGAGATGGTAAGGTTGGTGAAGTATAAGTGTAGCCAGGAGATTACAGTTGTCGTGTCATTTGCATAGCAATGATAGAAGCCATAAAAGGATATGACAGAGCTGGCTGACTTCACGTAAAGGCAAAATAGGAAAGGGCCAAGAACCAAGCTTTGCGGGACACCAGCAGTTAGAGACACCCATAGGGATCTACTCCTACAACTAACTGGAGCAAGCTTGCCAAATGGAAGCCATTATCCTCCCTCTCCAAGTCTGAGGCTACGGCCTCGTTTACTGTCCAGTTGCAGTGATGACTAACAATGCTGAGTCACAGTGCAAATGACTTCAGTGCTTCACCAATGTCTAGCATACTGAAACATATCTCATGCACTTTCCCACTCAAACACACGTAGTAGTGGTCTTGAGTACATGCTGTAATATGGGGTCCTACGGAGTTCTCAGGTTTGACTCATGGCATTACCTAAATACGTGGGTCCTCCACATCCCAGTGATACATTCTGACAGGATTAGGAAATGCCATTAAAAAAGTTGCCACTCATTAAGTATTTATGCATGCTTGCCCCAACACTTTTCTCAGGCTTTTTCCCACCTAACTGATTAAGTTTTCATGGATGTGCTACAAACTAGGGCGGTTACTGACGGTTTCCCAAAGCACTAAGATGATCGTAAGATGCACGTAAGTGCCTCGTTAATCTATCAGTGCTTTTCCTAAAAGCATCATTACTTAAGTGGCATGTAACATCGCTTGTTAATTAATGAGTGCTCCTGATCACTCGTTAGTCCATCTTAACAGATCTTGTGAAATAGCGCCTCCCTCAACATGAAAGGAGTAAGCGCAAACAGTTAATACCAAGGCAATAGAACAAATAAAACTTATCAAAACAGTTTTTAGACACATTTCTAAAGACAAATTAGAAAAATTTACATTCAGTCACGCACTTGTTCACTGAATGCAATTTTTTCAACTGAGGACAAAATTCACCATTCACGAGTCTGAGGGCCCACTTTGTACTGCCATTATCTGATGGATAAATGCTGGAGCCTCTACCGCATCAAGAAGAACATTAAAGAACCTGCCAGAATGCATTCCATTTGTATTCCAAACAATTAGAATATATTTTTCGCACTATGTTTTATATTCCCAGTTAACCAATCATGTGTTGTTTGCTATGTGATTTATATTCTATATAGCTACCAGAGGAATTGATAATTGGATGTGATCGATTTCCAGATGAATTATTTTGATTGGCTGAAGTCAACCCCATTGGTGGCAAATATCGGTTTCCTCCACCATAACTTTCTCGACTTCTTTGAGTTTAAAATGTTCTTATTGATGCCAAAGTTGTAGTTGAATACATCGCCAAGCTCTATTGAAATGCAATAGACTACAATATATATCAAAACTTGTTCATAGCATAATTTCATTCCAAACCCCAAAGATGGCCTAATTCCATTCCAAAAGGCCATAACATGGCACGTACGATGCACTTTATAAAGAGCGACCTATGTGGTGGTTTGGGAAACAGGCACAAGTCTGTCGTAACCAAGTCCAAAAAAGGCTACGTTTATCCTTAAACCATCGTAAGTGCTACGCTATTGGGAAACCACGCCTAGGTCAGCAGGAAGCCATTGAGAAACTATGTTCATATGACTGGCTCTATTTTTTTCTGCATATACAGCTCCAGAAAAGATTAAGAGACCACTGCCCCTTTTCCTTTTCTTTCCAAAAAAGTTGAAAAAAAGGTTTTGAGTGAGGAACAGAGGGGTTAAAATTAAGAGACCACTACAAATTGAACGCATCTGTTCCTCACTCAAAACAAGTAAACACACACACACACCTCCTGTGGGTACATTTTCTAAATAATTGTATTCATTTTTATTACTCAAGGAAAGAGCTTTGAATTATTCGGTATTTACTAAGATCTCCATGCTGGGCTGCTGATGTACTGAATAAAGCATATTTGTATTTTTTGGAACATAATCCTGCATTTCCACAATTCCAGAATGTCTGTAGTTTACACAACCCCGAACACTTATATTATAAGTCATAACTTGGGTCGGGTTGGTATCATTTGAAAGAGTATTCCATTTCCAACATGACTAGCTAAGTAATAAAATATGATTTTACAGTGTTAGGCTTTTAAAAACCCCTAGAAGAAAAAATATTAATTTTGGTGTGCCTAGAATGGAGTGCCGAGTGCATTCTTATGCATGTTCTGTGGGACTGGGATGTCTTTTTGTGCATAATGCTCAAATTTAGATAAACTGTCAGCTGAATCCCACACAGGACAATAAAGACCCTAAACTCTGACGTCTTATAAAGCATGTTACTTCATTTTGTTTTTCCAACTTAGGTGCATATTAGTGACCAAATCTGCAATTTTTAACTCATATACAGGTACGAGTGTAAAGGGTTAACACACAATTTATAGGTAGTTGATTTCGAGGCTGAATACAAGAGGTTGCTGAAAAGCAAGCTGCTCCAGTCGCTTCTGGCGTTTCACCAATGCTTCACGGTTTATTTAATGATAATGAAATGTTAGTAATACAGGTTACAAAATAATTAGCTTATGTTACAACCTGGCTTGCTGTTGTTTAATAGCCTTTGAGTCAGGAAGTTACTGTGGTGTTAAAATAATAATGGAACTAAACAAAATTCAACTTTTACATCACATTATAGTCTTGGGCGTAAATGTTTGAACAATCTATCTCAAGTCACTTAGGTCTGTTTAGTTTGTTATGACACAAAATCTAGAGACCTACCTACGTTTGGAAAATTAAAAATGACAAAATTCAGGAAAATTCATCAGGCATTTGTTGTGTAGGCCTACTTTATCTTTCTTTGAATAGAGTATCACAATTGCAATTTCTTTCCATGAGGTTCAACCCAGTACAGTTCAACAAGTCCTGCAGGCTTGTGAGCGTTATAGGGAATCAGAAAGCACACATTCCTGAGAGTATCATAGATGCATAGTTGCTCATAGTCCAAACCATTCCAAGACAACAGTTTGGGCAATTATGTCAGACCATAATTCATGGGAAACAACAAATTATGCATGCCAAAATGGCTTTAGAAACTGCTGCAGAGTCAACCAGGCTGTCTGTCTTCTGATTGGCTAGGCCTAACTCCCAAGTCAGTGGACACCGGTCCACCCAGACCCACATGTGACTACGCAGCTGGGTTACTATCTCCTAACACGATCTGACCAGGCAGCTAAATGGGGACACACAGAGCTGTTTAAAATGTGTCAGACCTTGTATCCACGAGCATGCCTGTGCTTGGCTGGTGACAGTGTTTCTGTAGAAGACATGAGCCATTGGCTAGTGCAAGGATGTGTTCTTTGATAGGAGGCAGTTGTGTAGTGAGGAGACCGGGTTTATAAGCACAGAAATCTATTCTGTCACTATAGAACCAATAAGAATGCTCGTAACAGAATATGTTGCCTATGTCTACTCTAAACACACGCAACTATTAGGCAAACTGCACAAAAAAGAATGATCACTTCAAACAACAGTGCTTGTTTTGAAGCAAAGAGGCTCCTTTAGTGTTTGTTTAGATCAACATAGTCCAGATGATTCATTAGTCAGGTAAGCGTACCCTTAAAGTCTGTGTACCCTTTACGCCCACCATTTTAGGAATGAAATCAAACAGAAGAAATATATTTATTGAGGTTAAATGTCTCCACTAATATCTATATTGTAGTTACATCCATGAAAATGTTGTTTATGCCAATCACAATTTCTATTATCAAGTTATGAAAGTCCAACTGTCGAAGACCCCTATACAACCCCTATACACAAGGTTTTTTGTGTAATAATCATACTCTGGTTTTACAGACACCGATTAAGCCAAAGAAATGATGTAAACTTGTTAACCACAGCTTTTCACGGGTACTTTTTTCAATACAGTAATGATTTGTTTTTACTTGAGACTAGTTTATTGAACAGTGTGTCATTAGGCTACACATCAGTTATTACAATGGATTTGCAGTTACCCATCTCCCTCCAAAACCCCAAATGAAACCCTTCCCTTAACTCTGACCCTCTTCTCCAACTAGTCCCGAGATGTTGTGTGTGCGAAACAACCTGCCAACACCTAGCTTGTAGCATGCTAAGTTATCATATCATGTTTTTGCTAGTGTAAGCTGAGAATTAACCTTGTTGCCAGTCATGTTTCTTTTAAAATAGTCACCTTTATTTTAATAGTGGAATTAATAAACAACATCCATGCTTTGTATAAATTACAGATCTCCCCTAAAACATGTTCGTAAATAAACATCTCCAGCCACCTTACAGCCTACCTTATGCATTTGCCGATTATTCAAGTAGCCTACTTAATAAATTTGGTTGAGGTTTTGATAAATTTAATAAAGAACAAGTATTTGGTGGTTGCCAATAATCTGTGCTACACCTGATCCCCATTCTAACCACTGTACATTTAGTGTTGGATCCAATGCCTACACACCAAGCAGCTCTCCAGATAAGAGGAGCAGATAGCAGTTTATTACAGTAGCCCAACGTTGCACCGATAGTACATAGTACCCATATCAATAGCACATTGGTAAGAGATGGTAAAGTTATAGGATAACAGACTACCAAATTTCCATTTAGATTTTCATGGGCTACAAATAGACACTGTAAGTGATTTTGGTAATTTGTGGGGAAAATGTAAAGGACTGTGATAGCGTGGTCTTTAATTGTTTGACAGCTACATATAAAATATTACTCACTCTAGTGAAATCTGCTCAATTATTTATTTAAAACAGAAAAGGTATCCAAAATGTTGGTTAATCGCTCAGGGCTATCAGACTTTCAGTGTACTTGCTTGAGACACCTTGCCTGAAGAGAGGCTTTACTGGGAGATATATATTGCACCTGAACATCTATTGAGGGGGACATGAATGCAATCCTTTGATGGACCAAAGAATTTATCTGATCAAAAATCTCATTAGAAACGGCATGACAGTCTGCAGTGGACTACATATCCTCAGGATGAGAAGATTGTAAGAAAGATTTAGCATGAATTGATACGGTGTGCCTCCCTGATAAGGAATTATTTGTGGAATATGTGTCATTGGACTTCAAGCAACTGGGCTGATTACCGCAGACGGAAACATGAGAAGTCACTGAACTCCCCAAAACTCTTTCCTTCACCCTCCTTACTTGACACAATGCAACTTAACAACAACTGCATTGGATGGCCCCCAACATTCACAGGAATCACACATCCCCCTCCAGAGGACCGATGACACTCATTGCTCTGGCATACCATCCTCTTTCGTAAGGCCCTACATCAGAACGCCTTGGCATGGATTAGTTATGGTCAACAAAATGATTGGGAAATCTTTTTTAATCACAAGACCGGTGTCATCTGCCATTTGAAAAAAGACCACAACTGGTTGCTGTGAATGACTCATCATCAGTCCTGCAGTTAACTGGAAGGGGAGTGTTTTGACAGGCAGCTTGGCTGTTCGTGATAAACGTGTTTTGGGAACTAAGAATTAGGAAAAAAGGGCTGTAACTTACAACTTTAATAACTGTCATGAAAAATAGATCATTTTCAAAAAAGAACTGTAGAAGATGAGAAAAATCCCATACAAGATTTTTATAGAACACATGCATTTAATGCTGATTTTTTAATTTTTTTTATTAAAGAGTACAAGCTAAGAGATGGTGGTGATGATATCCAATTAATACAGTAAATGTACATATTCATTTTATTCAAAATAGGGAGACTTTGAGGGGTCTTTATATGGTATAGCGGGAAGACAGACCCAAATCCAACACTGATGGATGATAAAACTGAAACTACCCATCTGTTGTTAATGTGTCTTTGATCAGTTATTGCTTAGTCAAGAGTGTTTTTTAATAGTATTAAGGTTCATTATCCAATTTTGAAGAGTGAACATTATTTGGAGAAATAATGTATGTATGGATATTTTGACCATGCATTAGATGTCAGGAATATGCAAGACTCATGTAGAATCATATAGGGTTACTTGAATACAAGCCCAATGATTTGGAATGAACAGTGTTCAAACACCTGAGGCAGTCATATGATTCTGGCATCTGGCTATTTATAGAGAGTAATTGCTTTTGTGGCAGTATGATAAACAGAGAATGAAGCCAAAGAGATTGTCTGGCAATGACTCCCTGTATGTGCCCTAACCATCACTTTTTCATTAATGAATATGTAGTTATTGAATTTCTTTTGACAGAATCGCAATTAGTGATTGGTGGAGGTTCCTCCTGATCTATTATTGTGCTGGCTTTCTCTGAATCCAGTCACTGAATACAGGGAGAAAAACCACTCCTGTGCTTCTTTGCCTTTGGATCATCTGACAACAGATAAACATCTCCAAACAGGAAATCTCCAAACACTGCCCTAAACTCAGACAAACGACCAAGGACAGTTTCAAAGATTATCCAGCAGACACTGAGTAAACATATATATAATGACTTATAATGACTCTGCAAAACAAACAATGGATTTTGCCTGATAGTGACAAGCGACATATAATTCCCAGGCGCAATATGCCATATCTTACAAAGTATAAGGAAGATAAATAATTGTTGATCTCAATCATTTTAAGAAATTACATGAAAGCCTACAAATGGTCTCACTACAACAACAAGGCATTTTGATGGGGTGTCTACCTTTTTTGTTTTTATAAATGCCTCATCCACATAGTAATCTTATTGACATGTAAAGTATGTACTTTGGTCATTCCTAGAACGTAAACATGTTCATTTTCAACTTTCCCTCAGCATCTGCCACCAAGGAGATAATATTTAAGCAGGATAGAGGAGATTTAAATAACCTTTTAAATTTAGTAGCATAGTTCATGTGGATATAACGAAAGGCCATAATATTTAAATCCTGTTTTCAGTCTTTAAATATACAGTCCAACATCCAGCCTAAAAGGGGAAGGTATAAACAATTATTTGGTAAATTGCAAATGTCCCAGACTGCATCTTTAACACAATGATTATGCTTTCATTCATAATATTGTAGCTAAGTAGCTCAACATCCATGTACATGTTTTAAGCCTAGGTTTCCCATTGGGGTTGCTCTTATTTCTTAAAAAGGGGTAACACAATGTTCTCTCTTGCTCTTCTGTTTCGGGCCAACACTTGCTTCCACTGTTGGAGACACTACCACAGAGTGTTTTGTTTGGTGCAGTTATCCAAGGTGGATAACTTGTACAGTACAGTGTTCATGTTATTTTCTGGTGGAACAACTTCTAAAAGATAGTGTGATTTATTCAACACAAATCACTCAAAATGTCTCTTTTTTTACAACTACCCACAGGAACTGAAATTGTGAACAGCTTTAAATGTTAACTGTAAATGTAAGCTAGGGCTGCGAGCGTAAATGCAGACAATCGGCTTCCACAGACAGTGGGAGTACAGCTCTTGTAAAACTGCTGTTGGTCAGGAAATGTTCTCTAAACGAACTAGTGCTGAGCGAGCAACCACTCCTGTCTTTGCGACGCTGTTTCTGTTTATTCCATCCATTTACTCTCTCTCTACTGAAATGTCAAAATGTATGCAAATGTGGGGGGGTGGGGGGGGTCTACATCATGCCATTCAGGGAGTGTTTCAAACATTTGCACACAAGTTGTGGCTCCCAAGCTCTGGGTGGTAGGGGGAGAGTCTGACGACAAGTACCTTCTGGAGGAAGCACTATCAGCACTTTCCCAAGGGCTTAAAACTTCTGCCGTCACTCCTGGCAGTTCCACTCATTTCAGACATGGAGGAAAACACCTGTCATCTGGCTTACCTTTAAATACATGCTTCTAGATTAGTGAAGAAGGATGTTGGTTTAGCCTTCATTGTTGGTATGTTTGTGAGATCCAGGTTATGTGGACATGTGGGGATCAAATGCACCCAAAAAGGTGGTAAAAGGTACAAGGATTTCATTTTTTATAAATCCCCACCAAGAGAAATTGGACAAGAAGCAATACAATATGCCCAGGTGCTTCTTATTATACTATTAAGGAAATATCTCAATGTTTTACTGACTCTGTACAGTTCCACTTTGAGCATTGTCCAGCTCCCACATTATCTTGGCACATCAAAGTATTGGCAGAAGCATGCTACTCAGGCTAATGCATTCCTAAGTGTCAGCTTGGTCTCTAAGATCTGTTTGAAAAATCCATAATAGCTACATCTCTCATTCAACAATTCAAAACAGTTCATGTGCAATAAAAAATGAAGCCTGTTTTAGTAAAGCAATAAAATCCAGTTATATAGAAACAGTTGCTCACATTAACAAAACTGAAATGTCTAAACATTTTTATTATATTTATTTCAGAACTGTACTTGAGTTGTACACCTCTAATTAGTCCTATTTAGCCATTTGACATAATAGGATACACTTCGAACGCTGTAAATCAGATTTTCAGAAGGCCTCTGCAACGAAAAAAGCACCAAAAAATCTTTGCAAGCAGCCTTCTTGCAATCCCTAATTAAATCCACAGAGACTTAAGCCAATCCACACACTTGGATGATCAGAGGAGCTGAAGGCGCACTCTGAGGTCTGATCTTCCTTTGTTCTGTATCTGTCTTCATGAAGGGTTCGATACTGGCTTAAAGCACTTCCGAAAATAACAGTAAAGCCTTAAAGCAAATCCACCACCAGTCCATCACATGTTGAGCTCTTCTAGAACCGGATATTATCTAGTCTGAGACATGTATAAGACTATACAAATATCATTAACATTTAGTGAAATATATTGTTAATAAACTTCTGGCAACTATACAATACTTTTTCCGATCTATTTTGTTTGATTCAGTACATCAATGACAAGTGTGAAAATTTAAATAAATGTATCACTGAAATGTCCATATAATGATTAATAGTTATTTCCTGGAATGATCTGATGATGCATATGTTGTCCAAACAGGAGGAAGCGCTTCCCGGGGACACAAGCTACATCGCAACACTTCTAGAAATGTAGACAAATCAAAACATTAAATACATGTAAAATGTGCCCAGACGCTGACAAACTGGACACATGAGACAAATAATTTGTTTTGATTAGGTTAACAAAAAGTTAGAATAATTGTTTAGTACCGCTGAAGGAGTTCTCTAAACAGGGCAAGCGCGCTGCCTGATGCTTTTAGATAGGCTCCTCCGGTGGACGGTTTCTGTATACCACAACGGAAAACCCCGTAATCTCTTTTATAGGCTTATTAAACAAAATTCAAACACGTTACTTTTAAAAAACGTATGTAAATATATATAATACAGCAATATTTTCTTAAAGACAATAACACATTTTGAGTTGTATCTGCAGCGTACAAAACTTTTCAAAGTAACGGTACAAAGGGGCACTCCGCTAGTTCCTATGATACATCAACAATATTAACTTGTAGATTATCTCTTGCTATTTCCAGATTTAAAGTATCTATTTAAATTGAGCTGATAACAACTGCGTGCCGAACATTTTGTTAAGCGCTTCTAAATTTGAAGAGTTATAGGAACTAGACCATTTTTCCAAATTCCAGACAGACTGCAAAAGCTCTCGATTGATTAAACATTCCAACATGGCTTACGGCTCGCGCGTACAAAATGTATTAGAATTGAATGTATCACAATTTAAATCGGAGCATCACAAACACAGCAAGATAGGCTGTAGCTAGCTTGTTGAGTTTTGTTGGGTAAGAAATAATAGCCCTATCCTAACCCAGATCCACCATTGTATCTCGCGAAAAACAAGATAATAAAGTAGCTCAATTCGAAAGACACAATGTCATGTCCAGAATGTATCTGAGCAATGAATAATATATACGAAAATTCAAAGCAGTTCTCATGAATTTACTTACAGTGAGTTGAGAGGAGGACCAGAATGCAAGCCAGACGTGTTAACGCCATCTTGGAGTCGATGCAATGTTCAGTTCGCCCGTACATGCGCAAAGTAAAGAGCTTTTCAGTGGATTGAGTTAGGGTTGGCTAGGGAGAGAGACAGCAGGAATGAATCTATTGTATCGGGTTTCCATGGGTACCGAAAGCATCGCTCACCCAGTCAAGAATATACGGTTCACAATATGTGGAAGGACCAGGCAGCTTGAAACTGGTTAGGCACTAAAGTCTATATATTCTTGCAGCAGACGTCAATCTGCGCTGTCTATTTAAGATTGGCTACATATGACGAAGGATCATTGTTTTCAATTTGATAATCTGGGTAGTAGCCTGGCGTATGTTACAGAAATCCCGTTCTATTAAAAAACAGCCATCCTTTCTAAAATAAATTAGCTTTGATATTTTTGTTGACTTTTTGAATGACAATTTTAGCATTTAGTACGTTAATGTTTTTTTAAACCAATATATCTAATATAAAATCTATGTTATAAAAAGTTGAGTAGATTTATGAAAACAAACACAGGTTTTGTATAATCTAGCTTGTTTTAAGCATACAAACAAAAAATACACAAAGGCTCCTAAAACAGCAGTAAAGACGGACCGCGATGGGGGTGATGTTCTCATTTAGACAATTGGAGTAGGGAGGCGGCGGTAAAACGGTGCGGTTTTCTGTACCCGCTTGCTCGCAGGGCCAGGCGCCATACGTCCTAATTTGTTTTACTCTTCTACGGCCGTTGCCCATTGAACAGTATTCATCTTGTCAACAAATAAACACTCATTAATTGATAACACCCATATATGAGCGGGGAAATTGAGCATACATTAATTATTGCTGTTTCGGATTTCCCAGAATTATACTACTTCATTTGGAACTCTGCAGGCCCACATAAAACCCCCGAAAAGTCAGTGTGGAAGATCCTTGGTGCCATTGTGGGCTTATCAAGTGCGTTATATAGACGAAAAAGAAGAGTTTTAAAAAACAGTTTTTACTGGTTTGACTGGCTAGCTTCGTATATGCACAACTAGTTGTTAATTGAGTGTCAATAATCATGTATGATTTTGTATATCTATTATAACAATATAGCCTAATGATGACAAGGAAAACAAGAATAATGCCTAGTCGTAGGCAACCAGCGGATCAGAAAATATGCAAATGAGGGGAAATCTCAGACAGATTTGACAGAAGCAACATCAGTCTTTGCCGACCATAAACAACGGCAATACTCAGGAACATGTTAGCAATTTTCTGTTGTTACATTTCCATGCGGTTAAAGTCAGAATAAATTATGTTTGAATGTGATAGCTTAACCAAGCTACACCCTTGAAGGGAGAGAGCATCACAACACATCTTACTAGCACAAAAGCTGTCCAACTTTTGCCCGGGTATTTGCAGTACGTCACTCATATGTCTATTGTGTAAAATTAATTATAGCCCCCCCTCCCAACACACACACAAACACACACACTACAACAGGTAAACCGGCTATAGTCATTCATTATAAGGTTGGCGATACACAGAAATTCTGACTACGGCAATATAACTGTGTGTTATTTTCTCTGCCATAGAGTCAACCTTACTGCATATCAACAACCTTAGGCCTATATTGAATGAATGAATATGTCTTCATAGTTCTGTTTTACCTGCTGTAACAGGGTGGGCTTTAATTTTAAAAAGTCACTGCAATGTTTGGAAGTGAGGCTGAGTGAGGCAGACAGACAGAGAATCAAGGTCAAGAAATGGTATGGTTCACTTTAGGGTTGTCTGAAATCGTATTACAATATTATTCCAGGCATGTTGTAATACGATTGCAGCAGCAAGACCGGTATCTGCTCCTTTGTATGAGGAACACTGCCAGAACCCTTCAAAATGACCTCCAGCGGGCTACTGGTGTGCATGTTTCTGACCAAACTGTCAAACACAGACTCCATGAGGGGTCCACATCCTCTAGTGGGAATTATGCTCACAGGCCAGCTCCATGCAGCTTGACTGGCATTCACCAGAGCACACCAGAATTGGCAGGTCCGCCACTGGCGCCCCGTTCTCTTCAACAGTTTCACACTGAGCACGTGACAGATGTGAAAGAGTCTGGAGCCACCATGACAAACTTTATGCTACCCGCAACATCATCCAGCATGACTGGTTTGGCGGTAGGTCAGTGATGGTCTGGGGAGGCATATCCTTGGAGAGTCACACATACCTCCAGCTGCTAGCCAACGGTACCCTGGCTGCTGTTAATTTCCAGGATGAAATTTTCTCAGACCCATCATCAAACCTTCAGCTGGTGCAGTTGGCCCTGGGTTCCTCCTGGTGCAGGATAATGACTGGCCTCATGTAGACAGTGTGTAGGCAGCTCCTGGATGACGAAGGCATTGCCCCTGGTTGGCCCTCATGTTCCCCAGAACTGATTCCTATTGAGAACCTCTGGGACGTTCTGTATTGGTGCATCAGACGCCACCAGGTAGCGCCACAGACTGTCCAGGAGCTCACTGATGTCATGATCCAGGTCTTGGGGGAGACCCTCAGGACACCATTCGCGTTCACATCAGGAGCATGCCCAGATGCTGTCGAGAGTGCATACAGGCACGTGGGGGCCATACACACTACTGAGTCACATTGAGTTGCTGTGATGAAATTCATTCAAGTTAGAACAACCTATGTTTTCAATGGTTTACTAAGATTTTCTGTGTGAGTTTGAATCAACCCATCAATCAGTTGGTTATTTTGGTTTCCATTGACCATTGTTATGTCATTTTGTTCACATCCAATTACACAACGTACAGTAAAGATTTTGATCTTTAATATATTTCCTTCATCGAGACCCAATGTGTGATTTAAGTGTTCCATAAAGGGTAGGTCAAATTAAGCATTGTGATTCGTTGATACTTTTTCTAAGCCACACTGAAACACCTGTTTATCACAGGTTATCCTATGAATGGAACCTGTTGTAAAGTGTAAAAAAAGCCAGTCAATTTAGATACATTGAATAACTCGTTTAACTTAAAACTCAACTTTAAAAGAAAGTGAGAAAAAAAATGGTGACTAGAATTACAAATAGCTTTTTTCTACTTTGCCATACCAGCTTGGGGTATGTTGTTCAAACCGTTTAAACTGTTATGGTGACAATCTCCTTGGCCCAGCTGCCTGTTATGGTCCATGATCCACTAGGGGCGTAACGGCACTATTTAAAGGGTTGACTGTGGAGAATTTTGGTCTTTGCTAAACTAGTTTCACATCAAATTTTATTTGTTTTCATCCCACACTGGATTCTAGCAAAAGTGTATAGTATTGCAATAAATACTTGTTGGAAACATTGTTTGTGCTTTACAAACAAAGGTTGTGTGCTTAATTTGTTTGTACATTGATCCACACAGCACATAAAATGCCGGAGCAAACGTACAGATTATTGACAGAGAAGCATTTGTTATATTTCCTCAAATTATAGAAAGTAAAAACAAAGTATGCCTATTTATTAATATTAGCCTATCCATAGAAAATAGTGTTGAGCAATATTCTATGTAGATATTTTTTCAGAACAATAATAGGGTTTACTTGTCATTTATTCATCATGTTCATTCTTCATTAAACTGGACTTGTTTGGTTGGCTGCAATATGCTAAATAGTGACACATCATAAACCCCAATAACACCTGGCGACGAAATAGGAAAGGGACTCTTACTCCACCACTCTGATGTTGATGATCCATTTTCACAGCTTAGTGGCATTTCACATTACTACACTACATTATATAGTGTGAATAGAAATGTGTTTACATATTAAGTAAATGCTATATCAAATCTGTAAAACTATTGTGGTGTAAACATCCTTCTTGTTAAGTTGACATTTATTTATTTACCCACCTTTCTAAACCCACCATAAATCCATCCTTCAAGTGAGATCAAGATAATCCAGGTTTTTGGGGATCAGAAACTACAAACAACTATCAAAAACGGAAAAAAAATCTACAATCCCCGATTACTGGATTACAAAACCAATTCAGAAGATCAGAATTCTGATGACTGGCCAAGAACAAGGTTTTTATCCCTACCAATAGAGAATGTTTTAAATATCTACTAAGCTAACATATGGAATTGGTTAAACATGGACATAGCATGGATCACTAAACAATTTGATTTTGAGGTTTAGGACATACAGAATGTAGGTATACAAAACAACCCAATATAAAGAACTGCAACTGAAAATGTATGACGTTTCTTAACTACATTCGATTCAGTAACAGAGAAGAAGAAATTACTGTTTAAAGGATAAATTGTTCAACTCAGCCCTATAGCACCGACCAGTGGAAAAGCAAAAACAACTTACAGTATTTATGACTCTTAATATCCTTAAGTCACTGATAACACCTTGCTAGCTAGGCAATCTAGATGATAACAATATGTAACATAATTTTTGTTCCTGAGAAAAAAGTGTTATTTTGTAATTGCTTATGTTTAAAACAGATATAAAATTGTAATTATTCCCCACAAACAATGCTTTTATGACCAGGACATGTATGATTTGTAAGAGTAAATTGTCTGTTCTTTATCCAAAATCTTTTAAAGGGTGCCTGTGTGTCGGCAACAGAAGTAAAATCTGCCAGGGCAAATTTACAGTCAGGTACAGTATGTGGGACACATTGTCTAAAATCACACAAATTTGCATGAAACTGTGTTCATTTACATTTTAAATATGCGACACAACTGTCGGTGGAAACCAAAATCACCAACCGATTGAGGGCTGGATTCAAACTCACACCAAAAATCGAAGTTAACAATTGAAACCGCAAGCTGTTACAACATGCATTAATTTCATCATGGAAACTCATAATGTGACTCAGTAGTGTGTTTGGCCCCCCACGTGCCTGTATGCACATCCATCACCTTCTGGGCATGCTCCTGATGAGACAGAGTATTGTGTCCTGGAGGATCTCCTCTCAGACCTGGATCAGGGCATCAGTGAGCTCCTGGACAGTCTGTGGCACTATGCAGCGTTGGATGTAGTGACATAACATACATACATAACATCCCAGAGTTTCTCTCCAAGGGGTTGCCCCATCTTGTGGTCTTAAAATTTCTGTTCTTCATGCTCGGTGATCATCCTTGGTTCTTCCCTGTTAGTTAGCATATGATTGTGATAACCAAGCTAAGCCTATTTTTAACATGACCAACATACTGGCAAAAAAAGAAATCCAACTAATATGTTTTAGCAGTTCAGAATGATTGTTTATTTATTAATATGTTCAAGTCTTTGTTCACAACAACAATCACAGATCGAATTGTTATTGTGTCACATAACCCAAAGAAAAATATATTTTTAAAATATTCATTCCAGACTCGTAGAACAGCCGTAATCAGTGTAATAAGGCCACTGTGAGCAAGCTAATCAATGTAAACCTGGCTGATCTTAGATACAGCCAGTAGGTGATCTGCAGGCTACATCTCAGTTCCTGTTAGGTTGTGAGAGGTAACAATGGGCTGGGGGTAGTCAAAACAGGGAGTGGGTTGGGCGGGTCAAGACAGGGGAATGGGCTGGGGGGAGTCAAGGCAGGGTGTGAGCTGCAGCTGACTCACTCCTCACATTCCTTAAAACCCCCTTGGTGAACGCGGGAGGAGGAAAGAGTCATTCATAATAAAAAGGATAATAACGTTACGCATAGAATAATACTCCAAGTTTGAAAATAAAATGAAATGACAGCACAGAGGAAAGCAGTTGAAGAGAAAGTATGAAATATCGCTGAGGTGGAGGGAATGGAGGAAAGGTGAGAAAGGGGAGGACAGAGATATAGAGACAGACCGAGAAAGGGAGAAGTTGACACGATCAAACACTCATCCAACACTCATGAGGAACCCATTGAAATCCCACCCAAATCTAATTGAAGGCAAACTCAACCAGGAGATAATCAATTCTAGAATGAATTTGGGTGGCAGGGTCATGAACGCTAAGCCTTTGTGGTTTACGTACCTAAATTAAGCGGGATTAAAGAGAGCTGATTCAATCGAATGCTCTGTACTTTGTGACATGACAAAGCCACAAAGGCTCTTAGGTAGTAATATCCAGGACATAAGAGCTTTCTCTAGGGATTTAAAAGCCTAAACCTCTTACACCTTTCTTCTTATAGGTCTTAATGTGAAGAAGGGATTGCTTCTGCATTTTTTCATATTACTAAATTAAAAACAGTGTTTCAATAGTCTGTCCTCATGTTCTTCTTGAAGAAGCATGGAGCAGCAGAACAAAAGTTACAATTTTTGTTTAACATTAGTTGAATTACATTTAGCACACACTTTTAGCTAAAACAATACAGCTCCTGAAAAAAATAAGAGACCACTGCACCTTTTTCTTTCCTTTCTATAATAGCTGAAAAGGAACGTTTTGAGTGAGGAACAGAAGCGTTCAATTTGCAGTGGTCTGTAATTTCAAACCTTCTGTTCTTCACTCAAAACCTTCTTTCTTTACTTTTTTGGAAGAAAGTTGCAGTGGTCTCTTATTTTTTTCCAGAGCTGTATACAGTATTAGAAACATTTTCACTCTAATTATGTATTATACATATTCTGTCAAATGTCTTCTTGCATGAACCGCACATTTAAGATCTCCCCAGGGCGGCTTGATGATATTAAGGTCAGGAGACCGTTATGGCCACTCCAGAACCTTCACCTTTTTCTGCTGTAACCACTGGAGGGTCAACTTGGCCTTGTGCTCAGGGTCATTGTAATGCTGGAAAGTCCAAAAGTGCCCCATGTGCAACATTCATGCAGAAGAAGGCAAATTGTCTATCAATATTTTTTGATAACATGCTGGATTCATCTTGCCATCATTTTCCCCAAGACTCCCCAAGCCTTTAGAGCTCACATACCCCCAAAACAACAGTGAGCCACCACCATGTTTCACACTGGGGATGGTATTCTGTTCAATATTAGGCTTGTTGACCCTTGCAAGGCTTTGGATAACTTTATAAAGTTCCATTACCTTGTTACACAGATCTTTTGACAGTTATTTTCTGTTCCCCATGGCTCAGTATCTAGCCTGGTCAGTGCATCCACGTGAGAGCTAACAAACTCATTGACTATTTAAACACAGACACTAATTGCAATTTAAAAAGCCACAGGTTTGGGAAATTCACCTTTAATTGACATGTCCACTTGTGTGTCAGTAACAACGCTAAACATTAAGGGGTATGTAAACTTTTGATGAGGGCCATTTGGGTGATTTCTGTTATCATTATGATTTAAAAAGGAGCCAAAATATGTGATAATTAATGGTTTTATATGATCACCATCCTTCAATAAAATACAGTTTTTTGCATGATCAGTCATATTTTCTAAATCAATACCAATTTTCACAATTTCTGCCAGGGTATGCAAACTTAAGAGCACAACTGTATATCCCAACCCTTGGACATCTGGGGTACTTCCAACCCAATCCTTCATCTATAGCCCTAAGTGTATATAATCCAACCCTCTGACATCTGGGGTACTTCCAACCCAATCCTTCATCTATAGCCCTAAGTGTATATAATCCAACCCTCTGACATCAGGGGTACTTCCAACCCAATCCTTCATCTATAGCCCAAATTGTATATAATCCAACCCTCTGACATCAGGGGTACTTCCAACCCAAGCCTTCATCTATAGCCCTAAGTGTATATAATCCAACCCTCTGACATCAGGGGTACTTCCAACCCCAGCCTTTTTTATTGCCCAAAGTGTATTTTGAGTGTACGGCAGCTCTTTCAGAGGCAGAAGTCCATTAAGGCTACTGGCCCAGACGGTGTCACCATCCTGCCTGATAGTTTGTGCTGAACAACCGGCTCCCATTTTTACACAGATTTTCAAAAGATCTCCGGGGCTGTGTGAAGTAGTTCCCTAATGCTTCAAACACTCAACAATAATCCTGGTCCCCAAAAAACCCTCAATCACTGGATTGAATGACTATAGACCTGTCATCCTCACATCTGTGGTCATGAAATGCTTTGAAAGATTAGTGTCAGCCTACCTGAAGGGCATCACAGGCCCCTTGCTAGACACCCTGCAGTTTGCGTACCAGGCTAACAGGTCTGAGGAGGATTCTGTACACATGGGACCACACTACGTCCTGAAACACCTAGTCTCTCCAGGGACATATGCAAGGACCCTGTTTGTGGACTTCAGCTAGCCGTTCAACACCATCATCCCAGACATCCTCCATACCAAACTCATCCAGCCCACTGTGCCAGCCTCCACTCATCTGGGACGGTGACGAGTCTGCCTTCAGACAGGAGGTTGATTAGCTAGACCTCCGGTGTGGTCAGAACCACCTGGTGCTTAACATATCTGTGGAGATGACTTCGGACTTCAGAAGGAGCCCCCGGACTCTGCCCCCATATCCCTTCTCAACATCCCTGTGTCTGTAGTGGAATCTTTCAGGTTTATGGGATCCACACACTACAACAGACAGTCAGAATAATTGGTGCCAACCTGTCCTCCATCCTGGACTTTTACAAAAGTCAGTAAAAGGGCAGGAAACATTACAGCAGATCCATCAAATCTGGATACAACCTGTTCCAGCCCCTCCCCTCTGGTAGGCACTACAGAGCACTGTACACCAAAACAAACAGACAAAGGAACAGTTTCTATTCACAGGCCATCACTCTGATGAACAGTCAACTTCAGTCACTTAGTGCCAGGCACAATCCCTGTACAATCATCCAGTAACTCTGACTCTAACATCCACATGTTTAATACTTATTTTTTGTTATTCTGCAATTCCGTCTTGTGCACACTGTATATATACTGTATATATCATATCCACCTACCTCATGTATATTACACCTGCACTAAAAATTATTCATTCATTCCAGCATTGCTTGCACTGCTATATACAGATCACATCCACTTAGATTATGTAAATAATACCTGCACAACAATATTCCAAACCAATCCTTTATCTATAGCCCAAAGTGTATATCTTCCAACTCTCTGACTTCAGTCACTTTCAAGCATTAGTCACAAGTGGATTATCAAGTAGCCGGAGCTGCCATTCCTGGGCTTTCAGGCACGTGATGTAAGTGCCAGGCTCTGGCCAGGATGACCCACTCAACCCCTCACACATGCAGTCTCTCTCAGATGAGCACAGCCCACCTGTCCCCCGTGGCCTGCCAAGAACGAACAAATGTCTCTCCCTCATCACACAGCTGTTGCCCCCACCTCTCTCTCCCCAGCAGATAGCCTGACACTGGCTGGGAGGGGGTGTACTGTATCCGAGCCATGGTGTGTAATTCCTCTACACTTTCCCCTTCCATGATGCCACAGGACCAGCTTTCGGGCCGCCCTCCTCCCTCGGCACCACTTGCCTCTAGGGCTTGTGATGTGCTAACATCTGCACTGAGAGGTGAGCTGGCTGGAGAGAGGGGGAGAGAAGTGCTGGCTGCCTGCCATGCTTGCAGATGCTTCATTACAGTATTTCATGGTAGAGTACCACCTGGGTCTACTACTATACAATCCACTTGCACTGTCCCCTTCCTCCTCTTTGTTTACCCATAGCGAGGGTCTTGCTGATCTAATGCTAATTAGCATAGATTGGGTTTAGAGCGCTTTGCTGTCATGTGGATTAGCATAGTTTTTGTGAGCGGCTCAATCAATCAACACATGTAAATTACACACAGTCCAAAACGTTTATTTCAGTGGCATTTCATTTCCCGGACACATTCTTGAGAAACCCATTTCCCGGACACATTCCCCGACTTTTCCATGCAACAAAAGTGTGCAGCAAACAGTGTCTAGATGGTGAGCACACAACACCTGTCTTTCTCCTCACATCAAATGAATTGTTAGCTTCACTTTGTTTCAATTTCATTCAGGTTAATAGAAAAAAATTGGGAGCTTTTAAAATAGCATATTCAGTTGTTTGGTCAAATAAAGTAGATACATAAAAACTTTGCTAACTGGGAGGACTGATTTAAAGTGTTTGCATATTATACAACTATACTAAATACGATCACTTTAAATAACCCAGCGAAAACGTAAATGCACTTATAATAACTACAGACTACTTAGACCGTGCTGAAAACATTCTTATTAGTTTACTGTATGCTGAAAGTGTATCATGACCCATTGCAATAGAAAATGGTTTCACCTCCTTAGCATGAATTCCAAATAAATGAAATAACTGACACAGGCTGCTTGGTAGCGATGTATGCTCCTTTACTTCTTGGAAAGCTATATTTTGTGCTAAATGCAGCATGCCAGGTTGTAAGTGTACCATCTGATGAGGAAAGTGTATGCTATAGGGCTAGTAATAGCATGTTATGGACTGAGAAATGTCATCACTCTCTGGTCGACACCATTTTAGTTAGTCATACCATAGTGTTAAGTTCCACTATTTGGTTACCATAAATGCACTCTGAATCCATACCA
Organism: Esox niger; assembly: GCA_016801105.1. NCBI lineage: Eukaryota > Metazoa > Chordata > Actinopteri > Esociformes > Esocidae > Esox > Esox niger. The sequence goes on from JACXGJ010000154.1 coordinate 157,940, forward strand.
GTCAAAGATTTTAGCATAATTAATTATAAATATCGTCCCCCTGGATACCATCATGATAGCACCCAAATTGCTCCCAATCCACAGCATTAACATCACACTCGTCATTACAGAACTATATTCTTTTACACAAGGGCCACACACACACACACACACACACACACACCATGCTGTAACTAGAGCAGTGTAATCATATGAGCTGTGTAATTCATCCAGATGATCTCACGTGCACTAGCACATTTTTTTTTTATCCTTGATAATTATCTTTAAGCTGTCCTGTCTGGATGAAATATTGGAGTCACTAGTAAATATAGAGCTGCAATATTTTGTAACTGAAAATAACATATTGAACAAATTTCAGTCAGGTTTTAGACCAAAGCATAGCACTATTACTGTGACTACGCTGGTTAGATTATTTTGTTAAAGCCTTAGATGGGAAATGAAGGTGTGTGGCTCTATTTACTGACCTGGCCAATGCATTTGATTCTGTTAACTACTCTGTCATGATGGGAAAACTGTTTTCCTTGGGCAGGAAAATAGACACTTGTGTATGGTTTCAAAACGATCTCTGTGATAGGCTGTTGTGAGAGATTGCTATTCATAAATGAGTTCCCCATGGTTCGATTTTGGGCCCTTTACTGTGGATTAGGTAAGAACCTTAGTCTAATTAGACACTATGTTGGAGAACTTCTAGGAAAAGGCAACATTTATTCATAATGTAATTTCATGTATTGGGTGCAAATACATGCTTTTACTTGTTTTCATGTGGTTGGCTAATTATGTTGTGCGAGCTAATGAGCTTTAGCCCTTAAAATAATGTGACCATTTGCAGGCTAAATGAGTCTTATCCTTCCAGTTGAACTGGATTACGATATGAAAATGAATGAAACCTCAAATCTCCTCTCGCATGTCCCTTGTACCTTTCTATTCAAACAAAACATGACTGGGGCATTTTCCTCAATGATAGATACAATGCTGAAGCGAAGCTACGTATCTTTATAGAGCTGGACATGGCCATAGAATGGGCATCAACCCAGCAGCAGGAGTGATATCTGCTCCTTTGCGAGGAGGAAAAGGACTGCCAGAGCCCTACAAAAGAAACAGAAACAGACTCCATGAAATAGACTCCATGAGGGTGGCATGAGAGCCCAATGTCCTCTAGTGGAAAATGTGCTCTCAGCCCAGCAATATGCAGTGTGATTGACCTTTGCCAGAGAACACCAGAAATGGTAGGTCTGACACTGGAGCCCTGTTCTCTTCACAGATGAGAGCAAGTTCACACTGAGCACATGTGACAGACTTGAGAGTCTGGAGACGCCGTGGTGAATGTTATGCTCCCTGCAACATCATCCAACATGACCGGTTTGGAGGTGGATCAGTGATGGTCTGGGGAGGCATTTCCTTGGAGGGTTGCACAGACCTCCACATGCTAGCCAACAATACCCTGACTGCGGTTAGGTACCGGGATGAAATTCTCAGACCCATCGTCAGACCTTACAATGGTACAGTGGCCCCAGGGTTCCTCCTGGTGCAGAACAATGCCTTGCCTCATGTGGCCAGAGTGTGTAGGCAATTCCTGGATGACCAAAGCATTGATATCATTGACTGGCCGTCACGACCTGAATCCAATTGAGAACCTCTAGGACGTTATGTATCAGTGCATCCGGCACCGCCTAGTAGCGTCACAGACTGTCTAAGAGCTCACTGATGCCCTGATCCAGGTCTGGGAGGAGATCCCGCTATCTCATCAGGAGCATGCTCAGATGTTGTTGGGAGCTCATACAGGCACATGGGGGTCATACAGACTACTGAGACACATGAGTTACCAAGAAATGAAAATTACACAAGGAGGAACAGTCTGTGATTTGAATTGTTTACTTTGATCGGTACGAGTTTGAACCCAGCCGAACGGGATTGTTCCGGTATATATTTTCTGTGTCTCCTTGGGTTTGCTCTTCCCCATTCAAGTTTGAGTTAGTCTGTTCATTCCATTCACCTGTGTTTAGTTTTCACCTGTTTCTGTTCTCCTTGTTAGTCTGTGTATTTAGTTCATCCCTTGTCTTCCAGTCTTTGTGGATCATTGTATAATGATACATTCCTGTCTGTTAGTTTTAGGCCATTGTTCTTCCTTTACATTTTTTACTTCTCCAGCGCAATGTTCTCATTTTTTTGTATTATATTAAACCTCCTTAATTGATCCTACGTTTCATCAAAGTCGTTTAAAGTCAATCCTCTGTGTAACATTACAAAAATATGCCTAACAACAGTGTAATCCTAGAGGAAAAAGTAACAGCCACCCCAAAATGTATATAGCTGCTTGTCTCTGACACGTTTAACATGATGTTCAACATGCTGTTGTTAACGGTTTCTCCACCAACAGTTTGCAGGGCCTACACTGGGTGCAAACCCATGATCTGTTGCCTTGCAACACACATGACTGCCCTCCTTGACAACATTCCAACCATTTGAGCTAAACAAAAGCCACCAAAGGCTTAGCTAATAGGTGACTTCTCAAGCTAGCAATGTAGTGCGATTATGGTATGCTCTTAATTCTGTTACATCTGCACTTTATTACCTTTCTTAATCCAAACCAGATGGAAGTTGTCTGGTTCATATCAAGTTCTTTCCTCTGGGGTATTTAATTTCCACTGTGCTTATTTGAGTTATTTGAAGGTTTCAGCCAGCATTGTTTTCAACTTGAAATTTGACTGGTAGATGTAGTCTCCTTGGTAAATGCAACTGATTTCAGTGTGAAATTGAAAACTCACAACACATCTGTATATTGCTGGTGATACAGTTATGTCCTCTTTGTGGTAAAATGCTGCCCTCTTGAGGCTAGAATGTAACCATCATCTTGTAGAGCTGTTGCATATGCATAGATAAGGCTGTTGATTTACTGTATAATATTGGTGCCTCTTTTTTAAAGGTTGCATTTGTATGAATAATGCAGTTTTCTTGCATTCCACACTCATGGCATGAACATGTCCTCTCCTCCACACACTTTAGATTATGCATGTGGAAATGTTCTAAGAGCAGAGCAGAAGTGTTGATAAACTGCGAAATGGTGGTGTAATTATTTTTGATGTTATGGGGCTATTTTGTTTTTGATAACTCCAAACAATTAAAATAATTTGTTTACCAAAATATTTTGCAACATCTCTGTCTCCTGACTTGTATCCCATCCACTCTGTAATGGATATTTTCTGGAAACCCTTCTAAATAGGTAATTGACAGGGAAATGTGTCTAATTGTAGATTTGATGTGGTTATTCAAAGATAAGCATAAGCTATATAATCAGTCGCTTACGGCCCACAATTGCTTGGGGGCCTCTAACTACTAGGGAGCCCCCAACCAACAGAACAGGGGGCCCCATATTATATTTTGCTTAGGGCCCCCAAATGGCTAGAGCTGGCCCTGATGGTCTGTTACTCTTCAACTGTGTGGCGCTTACGTTATTCTTTGCCAGGCAAGGTTACCACAGTTCTGGTTCATTATTGACCTAATTATAATGGCAAGTGATAGGTAGGATTGTGCTGCTAATCATAGCAGCTAATCATAATCATAGCTATTTGTTTGTTGGTTGGTTTTAATATAAAACTTGGTGAAACATTTCAGTACTTTTTGAACTTTTCCTGCACATTTTAACAATACAGTGGTAATACTGATAAGTGTGATAATTTGTGTCACTATTACAGTGATATTACCTTTTCATACCATTTCATCTCTAACAGAGAAAGACGATGAAGGGATTCAACATGCGTGTTATCAGATATGAATGACCTATTGAAACAGACCCCCATTGAAGGCAACAATACATTTCCTTAAGCCCGACAAGCCTGTACTAAAAATATGTCTGATGTTAACCCAGATTTCATTTTCACTTTCGTGCTTCTCTTTATCAAGCGTGCCAATCATCTTTAAGGGGACTGACATGAGCTGTTTTTCTTTTATGTTCACTAGGGGGCAACCTTTGCCATTTATTACTGGTTTACTTGCTCAGGGAGTTCAGCCACAACTTTAAAAAGGAATTTCACAATTGCTCACTAATTTGATGTAATAATTACTAGTGTTAGCAATAATACATTTGTTATATAAATGCAATATCCCCTCAACTCAATCTAGAACAGGCAGATTTGAATTTCTGTTTACAATTTACCACCAGTTACAACATTCATAGTGTTACCTCCTTGGAGGACTATAGTAATACTTTTTAAAAGACGAAAATTTAACTTTTTAAGAAACAACATTGATCAGTTCCACATGGTGTTCTGTGCCTTGTCAGGTTATTTTGCCTCTCAGTTCAAGGACACACTAGAAACACACAATCCAACCTGGTGAATGAAAACTACAGAGCCATGCATATGTATTCAGACCACTAACAAAGGATACAATTACCAAGGGCTTCACTGTAGGGTATTTTACTGTTATATTTGTGATTATTTTTTTAGAATGTTAGTTTCACTTGGATATTTTGGGTTACTTTGTGTAAATAAAGCTGGAAAAAAAGTCAGATTGCGTTTTCAAATCAAGCTGGAAAGCAAAAATGGTGAACGTTTTGAAAGGGGCCGGTGACTTTCTATACCCACTGAATGTAAAGAAAATATAAAGAGAACTGTAACAGTTTATGGATCAAATGTATGTATAAAGCCCCTCTTACATTAGCAGTGCTTTTACAAAATACCCAGTCTGAAACCCAAAGGAGCAAGCAACAAATGTTAAAGCACAGTGGCCAGGAAAACTCCCTAAATATGTTTCCCTAAATTAAATCTTAAAATCTACACTTTAACCAAATTCTCCATTAGAAAACAAGGGATTAGGCATACTGCAGCTTGACAGGCATCATTTTATTATTTTTAGTAAAAAACAAGATATTTAAGCAACAAAATAGTTTTTTCAGTTACACTAGACAAATGTCATTTATTATTTGTCATTTATCAGACGCTTTTATGTACACAATTAGAGTGAAGTGCCAGTACAGGTGCACAACAGGTCTCCCTGGTTGGTTTGGGGATTATAAATCCTGTGGTGTTTTGGTAATTGGCCCAACACTCTTGACCACTATGCTATCTGCCACACATAGACACAAGAAAAGCATGAAATAATGCCCAGTTTTACAAATAACGGCTTGTAGTGAGTAAATGTAGTGGCACACCACACTTCTGGGAATATCTTGCTGTGTGGGATGTGACAGGACACAAGCGCGGAATTGACTGAACACAGGGGTTCTTTAATCCAAGTAATCATCCAAGACATCAGCCCCTCTAGGGAGGCAGCAGGGGTCCCTTTGGTGGTGGTAGCAAGGGTCCCTTTGGTGGTGGTAGCAGGGGTCCCTTTGGTGGTGGTAGCAGGGGTCCCTTTGGTGGTGGTAGCAGGGGTCCCTTTGGTGGAGGTAGCAGGGGTCCCTTTGGTGGAGGTAGCAGGGGTCCCTTGGGTGGTGATAGCAGGGGTCCCTTGGGTGGTGATAGCAGGGGTCCCTTGGGTGGTGGTAGCAGGGGTCCCTTGGGTGGTGGTAGCAGGGGTCCCTTGGGTGGTGGTAGCAGGGGTCCCTTTGGTGGAAGTAGCAGGGGTCCCTTTGGTGGTGGTAGCAGGGGTCCCTCACAGAACCCCTCCAGGAGAGCCAGCAGGGTCTCAGGACCCCTCAGCAGCTGCCGCACATTGGGCTCCCTTGCAACACCCTATAGCCCCCCAAAAAAATTGTTTGGGGTTGCCTCCCAGCGGGATTCCCTCCGGCAGGTGACGGTAGGGATCCTCCTCTGAGTCAGAATCCAGCCATCCGAGGAGATCCCCTACTGTCCACCACCACCGCTGTGTCCTTGGCTGGTGAGTCATTCTGTCACAATGTAGGAGGTAGCAGGACACAGGTGCAGAGGTGACTGAACACCGGTTCTTTAATCCAAGACATAAACAGATTATGCACCAACAAGACTAAACAGAACAAAGAAACTAGAACAGAATTAGATAGAATATAGATACCTAACGACTGGCACGGCACAGGCAATGACCGGCTGTTATACATATCAAAGGGAACCAGACCAAAGCTTCTCCGCTGTTGACTTTTACCTGAACAACACAATAATGTTCTTCATAAACCAGAGCAAGAATATCTGATGTTCAGAGCACAGATTACAGATCCTAGCCTATGAACTCAAGGTTAACTTTGTAAATCAATCTGCTGAGCAAATAGATACGTTATCCCATTGTGTCACAGTGAGAAGGTGAAAACAATTGGTGTAAATGAAAGTGAGGCATCAGAATCAAAAAATAATTGCCTGCCACCCCCATTGGAAGGTACAGATTTTGGTGACGTCAGGACTCACATTCCTGTGAAGCGAGCTGAGGCGATGCAATGGGTGTAATGCTCTGCTTTTAAAGGACTTAGGAAAAGCGAGAACTTACTCCTGCTTTCAGAGTTATTGATGTCATCAAAATATCACAGGGCTGATCAGGGATTTAACACCAGTTAACAGTGTCCCATTTGTGTAAACCAATGTGCTACTAAGTTTCCTTTAGGTGTGATATCTTTCACAATTAATTAGAAAATTAACTCAAAATGCATGTAGACAAAGTGCATGGTTTCCATTTTAATGGACCATTGGTGGTTCTCAAGTTTGCATTTTTTTATGCATATAGTCTACTCCACCTCAATTATTTTGACATGAGAAGTTCATCGCAACAATGCCTCCATTATTCCAGACCAGATTTTTACTGAAAATACATTTCAGTGCAGCCAATTCATTTCTATTCAAATCAATTCTGAAACACAGTTACACACACTCCAGCCATTGCTGATGAATAAGTCAACCCTGCTAATACAAATACCAGCGGGTCTCATCACATAGTGTATTGTCACTGTTCTATTCCCCTAACCTGTAGTTAGTTGTCATTGCCAACATGTTGCCATGCAATTTAATCCCTCCGGGTCCCATTGTTATGAATTAGAGCCTTACGACCTTTCTCTCTGGGGATACAAAGTGTTCTACTACAAAGATGTTGTGAGCACAAGGTTACCACTAAGTGCTTCAGAACGAGTGGCTATCCATGTTCTCATCACTTTCTCTTCATTTCCTCAGTTGTTTTCCAGAGGGCAACATGGGTTCTCAAGGGAGAGATCATTATCAAGTCTGACACATGCCAGCCCATTGTTCACTCACTGTCAGCCTCCATCCATTCACCAATGAGGCCTTGGACAAGTTATTTAGCTTGAGTACATGGATTTCTGTGTTGTCGCTTTTTAGTGAGTACAGAGATATAGGCATACATCCACAATTACTCTCCATTGTTACATGTTTGTTTTAACACTACAGAAATTTGAAAGAATGTAAGTTTACAAACATAGGCACTTACAGACGAGCTGCGGTGGAGGTGAAGATCTCACTGTAGACGTCCACTGTTGCGGCGCGAATGTGCCTTGCCCTAGATGGCTGCTTATGGGCGTATCCGCTATCGGTGTTTGTTTTTCGACGGGGCTGCGCTGTGTTGACATCCCTTCGAGATTTTAGTTTTATTTAACATGAAACCATTGGCAAAATATGTTATAATGAGCACCATGCTAGCAGGCAACGTATTTCTGTAGTGCTACCGTATAAAACAAAAAAACTCCGTGCTAGATAAACACAGATCATTTAACAACACAACGCAAATGTATAAAACCTGGGTCACCAACAATCTCCACCATCATCCAATCCTGATTTCGCTTGTCCACCACGATAACTTGCTTTTCCTCCAGTGGGTAGCAGAATGTTTTGCATGGAGCAAAAGTATTTCAAGTTCAGTTGCAGTACAACGATTGACCAACAAGGAAGACCGTCTCTTGCTTATGACCCTACTTCCATTGGATAAATGCCTCGCGTTAATTGAAGCCGGCTAACGTGAGGCCTGTATCCATAGTGGACGTGCACCGATAGATTTCTAATTGAAGTCAGCGAGCCCTGACTGCAGTATGCAGTTCAGGGCGATGATCCATGTGGGAGGAATCAAAGTTTGACCCCGCCCACATTGAACCCGCGGGTCGTTTTATTAGCTCATCTGTGGTGTGACAGTCACGCACTGAATACAAACACAGGTTTGTGCATTGCACATGTTGAATACAAACATAGGTAATTTTTGATGATAGTAAGAAATATTACATTAATGATACTTGCCAGAGTATATCCTCTCCATATACGCTCTGCTCCACCGCCCCACTTCCCATCGCTCTGCTCAAAACCGATATTTGTTCACAGGAAAAATAACTTCCACTCCAAATTTCTTCAATAAAATGTTTGTTTAGTCATTATTCAACCAAAATCTGTCAATTTTGTGATTATGTATGTCGAGTATTCGTTTTTATATATTCAAGCCATACAGTATTTTAATGAAGTCTAGCTTGTTTTTTAACAAAATGAAAGGATGAGGATTTAGTATTTAAAATAGTCTACAGATCTTTCAATCAGTCTTTTAGTCAAAATGTATACACTCAGAGAAGTACCACTATATAATTCCTTTGTTATGAATTTTATATGACAACGATTGATATCTTCGTAAACCTCAGCTTGAGTGACCTTGAAGGAGACGGGAAGGGGTCGGGTTAAACGCGTTTGATTCCGCCCACATTGAGCCCCCGAACCGCACACTGCAGTCAGGCGCACACTGCAGACCGGGCGGCACAACGCAAGCGCTTTTGCACGCGTCACAGTGCGTGGTACTCAATCCGGTCAGTGTTTCCACTTTCTGCGCAAGCTTGCGGGCGGGTTCATGCGCTAAAAGTTGAACACTTGAGCTGCCCATGTCATCCAATGAACATTGTTTATCTTATCAAACAATCAAACACTCATTCATTGACAACACCCATATATGAGCGGGAAAATGGAGGATGAATTAATTATATATTTAACTTTGAACTCTGCAGGCCTACCTAAGCCAAAAAAATGCAGTGTGGAAGAACGTTGCTGCCCTTGTGGGCTTATCAGGTGGGTTAAATAGATGTAAAAGGAGGAGAGTGGGTTTATAATACCAGAGTTTATACTGGTTTGACTGGCTCGTTCGCACAAGCACAGTTACTTATGTTGTTAATTGAATGGCAATCGTCATCTGTGATTTTGTTATTATATCAATATAGCCTAATTAATATAACAATAATAATATTGCACACAGAAGAAAATTGCAAATAATCTTCTTACCTAGACAACTACATTATTTAAAATGGACATACAGAATACAATATAATTTACTTGGCATTCATTTCTATGTAATTTACAAAAGCATACAAACTCTGTAAAGTAATTTTTATATAACATACCAAACCGAGATTCTCCAAACCATCGTTGTCACTATGGTAACGAACGCTAAATCAAGGGCAGATTTTTCTTGTGGTTCAGTTGCCGCCGAAACCATAAACTGCGGCCGGTCTGTGCCTTATATGTAGGTGTTATACATGATAATTAATGGCAAAATAAATCAAACTACGATTGGTAGTTTTAAGGTTAACACAAATCGTAAGTGACCGTTGATGTAATAAATACATTATTCTATGTATCGATATATTCCACTCAGTACAGCCTTCATCAACAGTCCCAAAAGTGTCAGAGGGTGGGCGTGTGGGACCACCTCTGTCGACAAAGCCTTTAAATCAAAAGCTGTGAGTCAGTCCTCTACTCCAACACCGCTTTGTGTGGAGTTAGCAAACATGCAGAGAGTGGGAGGTACAGACGTAGCATGGAGCCACCCTCACAGTGCTGTGACGAACACGCAAGAAACAATGGTAACACCATGGACTTTTTTCCCAGCCCCTCATGTACATTAGAGTAATAAAAAAATGTCATTCTCTGCACTACGGAACTGACCACCATGTGCCGAAGGTAGATTTACCATTGTG